>CP092095.1:1547500-1660000 GCA_029203775.1 Neoneuromus ignobilis | reverse complement strand
TATATATATATATATATATATATATATATATATGTGCGTGTGTGTGTATGTATTAGAGTGTAAAATAAATATCTCTGTTTAAAATTGAAGGGGGTATTTTCTCATTGATTGAATCCAAAAAATCGATTTTTTATTTATAGCTATTATTACTTCTTAGACCCTAAAGAATAACAACTTGAACAATTTTTTCAAAAATTCGAAATAGTTCAGAATAAATGAGCAATTACAGCGGTTAAAGATATGTAACTTTATTCAATAATTGTGATAGAAAAAACATTAAATGCAGTTTTGTCGAAACCATTTCTTTTCGGTTGAAATGATTTCTCTGGAACTAGTGGATTAAATTTCATAAACGATAGCTCATTTTGTTCATAACTAATGTCGATATCGTATGAACTGGGATAATTAAAATTGGATGTAAACTTAGAATTTTTTTTAAAATCAAATTAAATTTTTTTTTGACAAAAATTCATTTTTTAAAGCGTGCACCATTTTTTATTTATCAATATATTTCAATAATCGTAATTCATATGATAGTGGCGAGTTTTCTGAATAAAATGCGTTTTGATTTTTTTATTTCGCAGCACCAGAAATGGAGATATTTTAACAATTGTATGATAAAGAAATTTCATCAGAAGTTTGCAAAAGTGTGTGAAACTCATGATTGATTTAGAGATTTTTGAATAAAATTTTTACTGTATATACTGCACATATCATTAAAAATTTACTATAATTTGTAAAGTCATCAGACTATTTTGAGTGCATAAAAAAAAAACAAAAATCACCCATATTCAGGGTTGAAATAAAAGAATACACCCTTAAACGTTTTATTGTAAGTGGGTGAAAGATATATTGTAAAATTAAAATTGAACTGAATTTTCAAGCGATATTTTTTAATAATTGAATTTTTTAATCAAACGCGTAAATGAAAAACGAAAAAAATAATATTTTCACTGCACGCTGTAAAGTGGTATTTATGTTGTAGAGGCGTTCGATAATATTTTTTAAAAAAAATTACCGATATTCTATAAATATTTATAAGCAAAGAATATTCCATTTTACACTCGATTTATTGTTGGCGAGTTTTTCGTGTAAACGGAAATAAAACAAAGTATACGTCTTCTTTAAGTCGTATTTTTTTATCCAGTAGGGACAAGTGATAAAAAATGCTTTGCTGTCAATCTCAGTGGTTGTTTTGTTGGTTTTTCAGCTGTGTTTGGTATGCGTATTCGATATACGGAAACAATTCTTTTAAGTTTTCAATTCCAATCCGAAGTAACAATCTGTCAAGTTTATTTACTCTATTTTTTTAAAAAAAATATTTATTTAAAACGTATCAATTTTGTTATTTAAAACTGAATTATTTTATGAATTTTCGTGAGAATATAATCTTAAATGATTTAAATAATCTTTTTTTGAAATAAAATATTTTTTTCAGTTATTAAATTTTATTTACAGCGATGTGTCAATCAATTGAGAAATGAGAAGAATTTAGTATATAATTTTAAATTATGGTTATATATTTTCGATTATTTTGAAATTATATGGAAAATTCGTAGTGATTCTTTAATCGAGATAACAGAATGTGGTTTCGAGTTGAGTAAATTGATTTTAATAATAGTGAATTGCTTGATGTAGCACTAAAAGATTTTATAATTTATGAAATAGTACAATGGTAATATATTTATATTGATGACATTTTTGCTAATGTATATTTCGATAGTCACATGTATAGCTATAGAGTTGGGGTACTCTCCGTTGATAAATTACTATAACCATATTCGTACTGAATGCAAATAAGATCTTTCGTTTTCTATATAGTTGTACTTTTTATAGTTCATTTATCATGTTTTATGTATATGGTTCAAAACGAAATACATAATAGAATAAGTGATTTGTTTCTTTTAGTAAATGTATTTTACTAAAGAAAATAAATATAGAAATATTATATTATATATGTGAGCCATAAAACAATTTGAAAAAAATGTTGTACTCTAAAAACGGTTGTATCATTTATAAGAATATTTTAATCGATTTTTTAACCAATAATTGTATTTTGAAAATTTCAAAAATTGCAACGTTGTGTCGTAATATGAGCCGATTTATTAGAAAGTGCTATAAGTCCATTTATTCATATATTGAGATATTTAAAGGTTTGAATGAATTAAAAAAATATTGGCAAACTTTAATAAATCCGGACTGTTTTCACAATTATAAACTAGTTCAATTTTAGTATATAAAAATAATTAATGAATTGTTAAAGAAAATAATTGATTTTTTTAATCTACAAATGTACTTATACCACTTTCATTAAAAACAAATTGAGCCGTAAGTTTTTTTTTAAGTGGTATAAGTCAGTTTATTCATATATTGAAATATTTAAAGGTATGCGTTTGAATTGAACGAAAAATCGACTTTGAAATATTTTTAGTTATATTATATAAAAATTTAAAAATTAACAATTATTGTTTATTTATAAATTTTCTAAAAAATTTTCAATAAAATAAAAGAAAAAATTATTATAATTTCAAAATGAAATTTTTTAAACCTTTTGATTTAATCTTTTTTATTTTAGTAAATATATTTATTTTTAGTTACATAAACATTTATAAATAAACAATAATTATTTATTCATAAATTTTTATGTAATATAACTAAAAATATTTCAAAGTCGATTTTACGTTTAATTCAAACTCAAACCTTTAAATATCTTAATGTATGAATAAATAGACTTATTCTACTTTCAAATATATCATTCTGGCGATAAAATTATG
Source organism: Neoneuromus ignobilis (assembly GCA_029203775.1). NCBI lineage: Eukaryota > Metazoa > Arthropoda > Insecta > Megaloptera > Corydalidae > Neoneuromus > Neoneuromus ignobilis. The sequence continues at coordinate 1,657,226 of CP092095.1, read as the reverse complement.
CAGTAATTTTTTTTGATTAATTTATGATAATATTATACACACTTGACCTTGTTATTATAAATATAACAAGAGGACATCTACGTCTTACTAAAAATATCATTAACTCATTTTTTTCCAAAAATGGACTTATACTATTTTTTAAAAAACGGCTCATATATAGAATCATCGAAATGTGACGCCTAGATTTGTGTTCTATTAAAATGAAACATGTATATAGGGTAGTGTATAGGTAAACATGTGTATAGTTTCTTTTTAATAAAACACAAACCTAGGCGTCACATTTGGATGAGCGTATATTTTATGTAATGTATAGATTTTGATTTTTTTACATTTGTAATTTTCTCCGATAGAAAATTATTTTTAAAAAAAAATCAATGCAGCGATAGTTTTTTATGGGAATAAATGGATAATTATGAATATCACTCTCAATGCCACAATATATTAAAAAGTGTTTAATAATTATTTGTTGTTTACTCTTGTTATTTATAATAATAATAGTAGAATGCGTGTTTCAATGTCGATGTCAACATCGTCAGGGTATTGTGTTATTAACTTTAGATTATTTTTTAGAAAACAAGATAACCTTATAGTAAATCTTTCTTACATTTGGTTTCTTGCTGTTTTTTTGTCGTTCCTGGAGCTTCTGTCCTTCGACAAATAATTTGTCTTTTATGTATTTAAGAGTTCATATTTTCTTTTTGGTTCATTTATCACAGAAAAGTTTAAAAAATCTAAGAGCAATTTTGCAAATCTTTCTCTACTCTCAAACTTTTTTTAGATATTCATTGCGATCAATTAAAAATAGTCAATTTACTTCATGTTTGGCGAGTGACCAAAGATGGTAGTCTCACGTTGTCATGGAGGAAATTAACAATTTTACAATTCACCAATTCTGGACATTTCGGTTGCAATGTATCATTCAATTTGGTTAACTGTCGAGAGTATATATCTGAATTGATCGTTTGGTTACTTGAAAACAGTTCAAAAACTATAATTCCTTTATAATGGCACTAAACTGATAAAAAAAATCTTCTTTTGATAAATATATAAATTTGATATGCTTTGATCTCCTTTATCAGGCTGAAATAACGTTATTTTTTATTAAACGTTGTAAAAAAATCAATTTTTCATAACTTATTATAGAAATCGTTTCAAAAATGGATCATTTTTATTACGTTTCATGAACGAATCGCAAACTTTCATACGTTCAGTGAGATGAATTTATCTTCTGCGTATGTTAGAATTCATATCTTCTTTTGGATTTATTAATTACAGGAAAATTTTAACCCTTTGCACTCGGGGAATATCTTCACATTTTCTTCCACCAACTTGATAATGATAAATATAATATATCAAGAAAAATTTAGGATCAGTTAAAAATAAAATATTTAAATTCATCATTGTTACATAAATTCATCGAGAAAATTTAAAAAATTTCACATTTTATTTTTCTACAGTGTGATACCGTTTAAAGCAGTTTCCTGGATGAAACCCAGGATTTTTTCTACAAGTTGCCAGCTGAGCTGGCATTCCGAGTGCAAAGGGTTAAAAAACCTGAGCAGTTTTGTAAATCTTTTTTTATTCTCAAAATTTTTTCAGTTATTCATTACGATAAATTGAGAATAGTAAATTGACTTCACGTTTCATCAAATACCATCCATAGAAGTATCCAAACAGATATTAAGTTTAAAAAACTTCTTAAGAAATTAAAAGATTTTTAAATTCTCAAAATCGATATTTTTGAAAAAGTTGCTTATAATCAAACCATTTTTAAAAATCAGCATATGTTAAATTTATCATTTGATTTATTTTGCTATTTAAAGAACTAAAAATAAAGCAAATAATATATTTTATAAATTAATAATAAATATAATCTTTAGATATAATATTCATCTACTCAGACGTATCTTAAAGTCATCTAATTTATTTGATTAGAAATTTCAAGATAACTTAATAATCGATTCGTCTTTAGAGTAATTTCTATTCTCTAATAAATTGCTGATGTTCATGTAGTTTAATGTACTGTAGTAGCAAAATACATTTATACATACATACATACATATATATATATATATATATATATATTATATAAATATATATATATGAATATGTAAATTTGTTGGCTGTTTATATTAGAGATAAACGATATTATTTTAAGCTAACAAAATTTAACATAAAATAATATTTATATAGAACTGTTTATTTATTTAACGTCCACAGGTAAAATTGGAATAATAGAGAATTTAAATTTTCGTGGAAATTTATAGTGTGAAATATATAATCAACTGTTGGTATAGCTGTTCAGTTAATTGAAAAAACATGAAAAGAAGACACTTAAAGGTAATTGATTTTATCTTTGATAATATCACGTTTCAATTTTTTTTAATGAATGCAACCGAATTTCAAAACGTTAATTAATGATCATTATTAGAAACGTTTTCAGTTGGATGACTTTTGTACGATAATAAAATGTAAAATCAAGTTTGAAAGATTTAAAATTTGTTAGAATGAATAATTGTAAAGTGGTTCAAATTATCGGAATGAATTAAAGAAACTTAAACAGTTTTTAAGTTTCCAATTTATTAAAACACATTCATACATACGTTCTTATATATTAGGTCTATCGGAAAGTTCTGTCCGATAATGTCATCTCAAGTTTCCAAGATGAGTCATTGCACAGAAATGGAATTCACTAATTACCATAACGTTGGGAAGAGATCATTAGTAACCAAGGAAAAATTATATTGTTCAGTAAATAATAAATATATTGAAAATGTATATTTTTTTAATTCAAAAATGGACAGAACTTTGTGGTAGACCTAATATACATACGAGGATTGTTTGATAAGTCCGTGTAAAAATAAAAACTGCTTCATTTTTTTGAATAAATCGTTTTTATTTTTCAACATAGTCTCCTTTTAGGCTTATACACTTCATCCAACGCTGCTCTAGTTTGTCGATCCCTTCCGAATAATAGGATTTGTTCAAGTCTGTAAAATAGTCATTCGTTCCTGCAATCACCTCCTCGTTCGAATAAAATCTTTTTCCCGCGAGCCATTTCTTCATATTAGGGAACAAATAATAGTCCGATGGAGCCAAGTCTGGAGAATAGGGGGGATGTGAAACGATTCGGAACTCTATTTCCATTAGTTTTGCGGCCACAACTGCTGAGGTGTGAGCTGGTGCGTTGTCGTGATAAAAGAGGACTATTTGTGGGCTAATCAGGGACGTTTTTCTTGCAACTCGGTTTTAAAACGATCCAATAACAATGAATAATATGCACCTGCAATGTTTTTACCCTTTTCCAAATAGTCGATAAAGATTATTCCTTGGGATTCCCAAAAGACAGTCGCCATAACCTTCCCGGGCGAAGGAATTGTCTTCGCCTTTTTCGGAGCAGATTCCCCCTTGATAACCCATTGTTTAGACTGTTCTTTGGTCTCAGGAGTGTAGTGATGTATCCATGTTTCATCTACAGTGATGAAACGACGCTTAAAGTCCTGCGGATTTCGCTGAAACAGCTGCAAACCGTTCTTGCAACACTTCACACGACCTCGTTTTTGGTCGATCGTGAGCAATCGCGGCACCCACCTGGCGGATAGCTTTTTCATGTCCAAATGTCGGTGCAAAATATTATGTACCCGTTCACACGAGATGCCTACAGCACTAGTAATCTCACGCACTTTCACTCTTCTGTCATCCATCACCATATCATGGATTTTATCAATGATTTCTGGAGTGGTGACCTCAACAGGGCGTCCAGAACGTTCAGCGTCTCTTGTGCTCATATGGCCACTCCGAAAATTTTGAAACCACTTATAAACCGCACTAATCGAAGGTGCAGAGTCACCATAATGTTTATCAACTTCTGTTTAGTATCCTGAGGCGTTTTGCCTTTAATGAAGTAGTGTTTAATCAACACGCGAAATTCTTTTTCGTCCATTATTTGACATTCACTAGATTTCCTTGATTCCAACGATTGTCAAACACAAAGGAATAGACCGATATGGCTGAAACTTGATGTGTGTTCTTCCAAGAGGTGCTACTAATTAAAAATAACCTCGATATGCACCAGTGGTGCCACCTTTCGGAATTTACACGGACTTATCAAACGACCTCGTACATACATATGTATATATATATATATATATATATATATATATATATATATACTTATTTATATATTATGTTGGAAAATAAGTAAATGTGTTTTTTTTAAGTAAATAAAAAAATATTTTTCACAGAATGAAATAATTTCATTCAATAACGTATTGACCATTTTCCATATTTTGAACATTTTCATAATTCCGTGCTCAAAAAACTTTTGATCTTTCTTAGAAAAAACCTGATCCTAGTACGATTTTATAGCCTGATCTGAAATAAAACTTTTGCTATTTAAAGAATTTTGCAAGGAATGGAATAAATGGTAATCTGATGGTAAAAGGTTAGTGTAGTATGCTGGATATGGCATTATATCCCAATTAAACTTCAGTAATATTTGGTGAGTGACTAAAAATTTATGTGGTCTCGAATTTTCATGGGAAACAGAACGCCTTTACAATTCACCAATTCTGGACGTTTCGGTTGCAATGTATCATTCAATTTGGTTAACTGTTGGCAGTACATATCCAAATTCATCGTTTGGTTCTTCTAAAGCAGTCCAAAAACCACAATTTCTTTGTAGACTCATCCAACTAGTAACAAATTATTCTTTTGATGAATACACCTATCTCCCGATTTACCCTGAAGATCGGTTCCTCAGAAAACTGTGTAAACCAAAATCGTGGATTTTTATACACAAAACCATGTAAGTCGAAAACAAACTAAAATGTGTATAATTCAGTCATTTATTTCAACGTAAAATAAAAGAAAGATACCTTGTAAAACATAAAAATTACAGTCCATTCATAAAATGACAAATATATAAAGGTTTAAGTATGTAATTAATTTTATAGAACCAAGAAATATAAGTCTTAAAAAAATTAACCAAAAGTTTAATTGCTGTCATCACTTTCATAGACTATTAATCTTTTCTACGAGACTTGGTAATGAAATCCGTAATTAACAACTGAGTTTGGTTTATTGTTAAATCTTTATAGACCTCTTCTTATTGAGTTAAGCATTTATTAATATCTCGCTAGAATCGGACAGCTCGTTCAACATTCGGGTCATTTTGTAGAAAATGATTACCCAATATTCGCTCTAATTCAAGTCTTACGCGGATGACTTTTGTTGTGGACGCAACTGGTTCAGACTCTTCTTCATTAGGATCATTGTCACGATCATTTGTTTCATTAACCATGGTTACTAAATCATCCTCATCTAGTTCTTCGTCCGCCATTATTTCTACAATATCTGCCTCAGATAAGTCCTCGAAACCTTATTTTCCCATTGTAAGCGTTAACTCAGTTATCTGAGAATATTCAAGCTTCAATGGTAATTTAGAATTCTCACCTTCAACTACATCTGGCCATACTTTTTTCCAGCAGGAATTAAGCGTCGATTGCTTAATCTCGGTATATGACACTCCAAGATACTTAAAATAATCTAAGATTGTTAAATTTTTCCAAGCATCCGTAACTGCAAGAGATCCATCATTTTCCATTTGTTCTAAAACATACATGAAGGTTCGCTTGATGTACTGTGCCTTAAAAGTCGAAATTATCCCTTGATCTAACGGCTGTGATAAAGAAGTCGTATTCTTGGGTAGAAATACAACTTACACATTTTCGTGTTGTAAATCTTAACCTTTTTGCTGCTAAAAATTTACTGCACTAGTTTACAGGAATAGATAGTTTTATTGTGCATACAAAATGGGGAATCACTATTTTTTAGATTTGATACCAGTGTTACCAAAAGAATGAAACTAAAAAATGATAAGAAATATGTGCATCAGTATTACTAAGCAAACGGAATTAAAAAATGACTGTAGAAACATATATGCAGCCAAAATGTTCATTTTTATTAGTTTTTATGAATTAGTTATTTGAAAACCGTGTAAAAGCGAAATCGTGTAAAAAAAGTACCGTGTAAATCGAGGAATAAGTGTATTTAATTTTACAATTTAATTTTGTGATGTATAAATTTGTATAAAAATATATAACGGTTCATTTATAACTTGAAAATATTTCAATAAATTATTTGATCCGTAATTAAAATCATATAAAAACGTAACTATTTGTATACTCGTAAGTACGACTTGTATTATAATTCTCTTCCTATGAAACTAAAAAATGATTAAAAATATATGTGTTAGTATTATCAAGAGAACGGAATTAAAAAATGACTGTAGAAATATGTATGCAGCCAAAATATTCATTTTTATCAGTTTTTTTCAATCCGTTATTTTAAAAACAGTGTAAATTGAGGGATAGGTGTATTTATTTTCGATATGCTTTGATCTAGTTTATCAAACTGTAACCACATTATTTTTTGATCAATATTGTAAAAAAACATTTTTTATTGCCTGTTATCGAAATAGTTCCAAAAATGGATAATTTTCATTATATTTCATGGGTAAATCGCAGACATTTATGCGCTCGATAAAATGACTTTCCTCAAGTATTGTAGTACCCAAACATAGAGCTTATTAACGTGTCCAAGTTATTTTAAATAATTTTTAATGTTCGTATGTGATATTTTTAGCTTCTTTGCAATTTTTCGAGTCGTGTTACCACGATTTGCTTCAATTAATGCTTTGATCTTGTCGTCGTCAAATTCAATTGGACGACCAGAGTGATGCACAACTTTAAGTGAAAATTTTTTAAAATAAGATTTAGGAAATCAATTCTAGCACTGCCGTTCTTTTAAAACATCATCAACATACACAACACACAACTTTTTATGAGCTTGCGTTGCGTTCTTTACTTTATGTAAATAATAAAGCAAAATGTGACTATTTGTTGTTTTGGAAATGTGGCTGATCATTTTACACAAATGAATTTAAACCCCAACACCATAATAGTTTAAAGTGTTCAATAATCACTTATTGTTCACTTATTATTAATAATTATATAGTCAATAATTATATCGGTTAATGCATTTCGATGGCGATGCCATCATCGTCAGAACATTTCTGTTGAAATTTGGACTAGTTTTGACTTTTTTTTCAATTCAAATTTAAATGAGATTTATTGTTCTAATATATACATTTACAATTGTTTACAATGAATGGGATCTAAGTAATGTGTGGTGTGTTATTTTGTGTAAAATATTATATCAATGTGACGTGGGTTCAGGTGTTTGTGTTTTGATGTGTTGTTATTTTTGAGGGTAAGTTTGCGGGGAAATTTTCAAAAAACACGCTTGGTAAAGTTTTGACTTTTTATATGTATATTTATATACTAATTTGTATTTTGTGTCCTTATTCAATCAATCTACAACTGGGGGTTGAATCTTTCTTTTCATTTTATCATCTGGTCTGCAAGCATAAAGTGCTTGGTGTTATTTATTGTTTTTTACAACATATTCTTTTCCATAGATTTGGGACCTTTTTGGTGACCTAAATTGACTTATTTATTGCTTGTGACAGTATTCGAAATTTTGTAACGATTTGTGAGATCTATTCTAGATGAATGGAATATCTGCATGCGTTAGTTATGTGATTTAATTTTTTAAAAACGTGACACAATGTTCGTTTTAATTTTCTATCATCAATTCAATGCCAAACAAATAATTTTTTAACAATTTTTTTTCGAAATTTCTTTCTAAATCAAGCTTTCACTACCACTTGTCAAATGTCATATAAAATCTTAGTTTGGAATAAAGCTAAATACATTCTATGATACCTAAAGACATCTATTAGTGAAAATCTCAATTGCTTATTTGCCAACCCTCTCTCTCTCTCTCTCTCTCTCTCTCTCTCTCTCTATATATATATATATATATATATATATATATATATATATATAAACTCGTCATTACATACATTACAGTCACATACACATACTCTTAAGAAATACTTGTGAAAATTTCATTTAAAATGGAAGAAATTTCTCCAATTCATAAATCACTGTACAAAAATGACTAGCATGATGTCGAATTTAAAACAGTGTAAAAATATTATTTCAACAATTGTTCCTATGAAATAATTGAAATTAATGTCTGTCAAGTAGATTTGGTAGACTTGAACATCATTAAATTTCAGTTAGTCGTGAATTAACTGTCGCAGTATACAAAATTAAAAGAACCGACCGTTATTATTATTCTTTATTTTTAGCAAAAAAAAAGAATGAAAAAAGCTCTAAATTACAAAAATAAATAAAAATAAAAAAATTAGTACTTAATTTAAATTTCATAAGATAAAAATTTTATTCATATAACAAAAACACTGATCATCTACTAAGTTTTCAAAAAAATATCTTAGATGAATATTAGAAAACTGATGAGTACAATAATCTTGAGATTTTCTAATTAATTTATAATTTTTATCAGTAAATTTTATTATTACTTGTATAATTATAATATTATTATTTTTTCTATTTAGCAACAAACATTAATTAACAAAATTAATTTCGTTATTAATAAAATGGAAATATAGATTGTTTTTTGAAGTGCGATAGAACTTTCAATTGAATCCCTCTCGAAAGTTCTATCTAACCTAAAAAAACACCAATTTGTGTATAAAGATATGATAAAAGTCTTTTTTTAAATTAAATAGAACTGTTCGATAGAGATTCAATTTAAAGTTCTATCACATTAAAAAAAACACCTATATATTACATAATTTATATCTTGAATATTCACATGAGATTCGTATACTACAATAATATATGATATTTTAATTCGATAGAAAGTCGTATAATTTTTAATTAAAAAATAGCATGCATCTTGTGCGAAAGAAATAAATTAGAAAAATAATTTATTAACAACTTACAGATGTGAATCTTAATAAGAAGTATTTCTATTCTGTGTTATTCTTGAAATGAGAAACCCGTCTGAAACAAAAAGTAATTTATTAGATAGATAATTCTTGACATTAGTTTATTCCTGAAAGTTCAGTAGTCGTACAAATATCACACACTGGAAAATTTAATTAATTACACATATCAATATGATAGAATGTTGTGAGTGTATATCAGTATTAATTGTTTTATAATATCTTGTTCTATGATAACGGAATGATCGAGGAAATGCAAACTAACGAAAGAATTGAGAAATGGTGATATTGAAATAATTTCAATAATGTATTAGTGGATCGAATAATTCATTTAATAATTAATACTATTATCGATGAAAATTATTAGATCCTTTTTGTTTAAAAAACTAGTAGAAACTTTCGATGAGAAAAAGTTTTAAAAATACATACACATTTTATATCATTCTATAGTCACTCTTCCTCCTAACAACTAATTTAAATTATTCCAAATGTTAAAATATAACTAGCAATTATATTTTAATTTCAAAGCGAGAAAAATCTTACTCGCGAAATATGTCATAAAAAGTACATGTATTATTTAAAATAAAATAAAAAAAAACATAACCTTACAATATATCTAATGGATCAACAGAGACAGCGTCTATCTAATTTTTATGCTTACCAAATGAAACTTAATTTCGAATTAAATTTTAATTCAAAAAATTGAAATAAATTTTTGTATAATATAAAAATAAAATATATTTTGATGTACATGGGTGTGTGTGTGCATGTATATATATATATATATATATATATTATTCTGTACACATAAATATATAATACGTAGTAGCGTACACAATTCTTTTAAATCTCAGTTTTTATCTGAGACTCGAGCTTTTTTATTTAGCCGTTCATTACGACGCAAATTGAAATTCATTGTTATAAATTCTAATTAAAATAATGAGGTTATGTGTTCACTTATTGTTAGGTCGAAATGGAAAAAGCGTGGCTTTTATTAATTTCAATCAGTGCGAGGACGCGGATGTAATTATTATTTTAACTATTATAGATTTTCGCCGTTATTGTTCTTTTTTTCATTCTTTTCTTGGCTAAAAATAAAGAAAAATAATAACGAATCGGTTCTTTTAATTTTGTATATCGCGACAGTTAATTCACGACTAACTCGAATTTAATGATCACCAAGTCTACCGAATCTACTCGATAGAAATTAATTTCGATTATTTTGTAGAAACGATTGTCGAAGTAATATTTTTACGCTGTTTGAAATTCGACATCATGTTAGTCATTTTTGTACAGTGATTTATGAATCTGAGGATTTTTTTCCACTTTAAATAAATTTTTCGCAAGTATTTCTTAAGCGTATGCGTGTGTGTATCTGTGTGTCTGTGATGTAATTAATGACGAGTTTCACTTGAAACAGTCACCGAGGCTGGTTAAAAATAGTCGCGCAAAAAGAGTTTAATTAACTATGTTAAGGGAGTTTAATTATCGTTCGTATAAAAAGTTTAAATTATAAATTTTAAAAAATAACAGACCTTTTTATATATTAATTACTGATAGTTACGCAGAATTTTACTTTTACGTGATATTTTCATGTAATTTTACGGTTTGTTCTTTCAATATATACAGTGGTGTCCAAAAATTGATATGCGGTGAAAAATATTTCTAGCACTATTATAATTTCTGTTGTAACTGGAATGCTATTGGGTTGACATAAAAGTCATTGCGTTTTTTATTATGATTTTCAAAGCAATTTTATTAATATAAATAGCAAACATTAATCAATTATATATTGGCCGTTTTGTTCGATGACCTTTTGCCATCTTTCAGTCAACTTCATAATTCCGCTTTCGTAGAATATTTGGTTTTTAAAGGAAAAAAACTGAACCAACTCATTTTTGACAGCCTCATTGGAATCGAATGTTTTTCTATTCAAATGGTTTTGAAGTGAACGGAATAAATGATAATCCGATGGTGCAAGGTCAGGGCTATACGGTGGATGAGGCATCACTTCCCAGCCTAACGCCAATAATTTTTAGCGAGTGACCAAAGATGTGTGTGGTCTGGCGTTGTCGTGATGGAAGATGACGCCTTTACGATTTGCCAGTTCTGGCCGCTTTTCCCTAATTTCTTTGTCCAATTCCATAAGCTGACGACAGTAGACGTCCGAATTGATGGTTTGGTTCCTTGGTAGCAGACCAAAATAAACAATATCTTTGAAATCCCACCAAACACTCAGCAAAACCTTTTTTTGATGAATATCGGCTTTTGATGTCGATTGCGCAGGTTCATCTCACTTGCTCCATGATATTTTCGCACGACGTTATCGTAAACAACCCATTTTTCATCGCCCGTTATGATTCGCTTTAAAAATTGATTGGTAACATTACGTTTCAGCAATGAATCGCGGATAGAAATTCGTTTGGCGAGATGAATTTCTTTCAACTTGTGGGGAACCCAAATATCGAGCTTATCAACATAACCAAGTTGTTTTAAATGTCTTTCAACGCTTGTATGTGATATATGAAGCTTATCTGCGATCTCTCGTGTCGTACTACGTCGGTTATTTTCGATCATTGCCTTTATTTTGTCATCGTCAACTTCAGTTGGGCGTCCAGACCGTGGTGCATCTTCAAGCTTAAAATCTCCGGAACGAAAACGAGCAAACCAATTCTGACATTGGCGTTCTTTTAGTGAGTCTTCACCATAAACCGCACATATTTTTTTCTGAGCTTACATTGCGTTTTTACCTTTCCGGAAGTAATAAAGTAAAATATGGCGAAAATGACCGTCTGGAATATCCATTTCAAATCAATGTAAAACACTAAATAAACAAAAAAACTTAAAACTTTTTTTACTGAATAATCTATGAAATGTCAGCTGTCAAATACCATATACGGTCTGAAGTTTGCAATGGAGAAGAACTACTTAGAATGACTACAACCATCTAGCGGAAAAAAACGCAATGAATTTTGTGGTAACCCAATAATTTGAGATCGTTGTTAATTTTTAAATCTAAAATAGGATTAGCTGCTAAAAAAGCATAGATTTTTTTTTCATAATGAAAAACAACATATTTACAGGGTGCAAAATAATAGGTGTATTTACTTCATTTAATGAAAAATTTCAGCAAATATACTTAAAATATAAAATTAAAAATAAGTTATAAAATAAATTGATTGTTGATGAGTTAGTACTTCATTGCATGTCCATGATTTTTAACAACATCTTCACATCGATGTTACATTGAATCTGTGAACTTTCGGCACTTTTCTTGAGGAAAAGCAATCAAAGTGGACCGTACTACAATATATGCCACAATTCTTCTTTATTATTAGATTTTTACTTACAAATACCTTTTCACATCAGTTTAAATATTTTATACAGGATTTAAGCCGAGCGATTGTGCAGGTCATTGTATAACATTAATTTTATTTTCTCGATGCCATGCTTTAACTGCCCTGGACGAGTGTTTAAGATCATTATCCAGTTAAGGGGAGGTTCCGGTCTAAAATTTTCAAAAAATTGTTTTTTTTTACGTTTTTCACTTCTTTCATGTTTGAAAAATGTGTAGTTAAATGGAAATTTGAAAATTTCGAAAATTACTAACGTTACAAGGTTCTAAATGTGATAGTCGGCACATGGGTTCTATACCTGACTCTACCAAATCAGTTAACATCATGTAAAAGTTTAAATGTGTTTTTCTCCAAACATAATTTGTCTAATTAGTAGGACAAATATCTCAAAAAATAATTGACCAATATGAATATTTCTTTTTTTTTAAAAAAAATTAAAAATTATACTTTTTGTTAGGCATGAACCTTTAACATATTGAGATTATTTCAATTTACTGATAAAGAGTGTAAAATTGTGGAAAAAAAATATTCAAGAAGATGTTTTATTCTAAAATGTCGGAAAAAAATTAATTTTCGTAAGTTTACTGTTTCAGAATTTTATGCATTTTGAAAATATTTTTGTTTTTTGATTTCAAATTAATAGCTAAGGAGCTAAACGTCTCACCGTTAACAGAAAATTGTTCAAGGGTTACTACGAAGCGTACTAATAACTTTTAATATATTCATATATTACATTATTATATTATATTTTTGGGGTTAAATTATAAATAATAAAATACAAAAACCACAAATTATTATATTATTTTTTTATAAAAAATCCTAAAAATGGCTTTATTTTTACTGTTCTAGACCGGAACCTCCCCTTGAAACATCCATCGCAGTGGCATATTCTCTTTAGCAAGAGGTGTAGCATCATTGTACTTAATATTTTTTTATAATCTTCATTTATTATTATGCCTTTAATCCAAAAAATAGGGCTTGCATCATTCCACGAAAAACATGCTCAGATCATTATGCTACCTTATACAAATTTTATTATTCTTAAAGTGTACTGTGATGAAAACTTTGCATTTTTCGGTCAACAAAAATAATTACATGATATGTTGGGAGCGAATAAATTTGATTTGTGATTTGTTACTCTACAATATGTTCCTCTATTTTCCCATAGACCAGCAAGCATGTTTCTTAAGCAAATAGCAACCAATTGCGAATATTCTTATTTAAAAGGAAATGTGTTTTTCTTGGTCTGTTAACACGTTAGCGGACGTGAATGCTATAGCATTCAAATTTTAAAGCCAATTATTATTCATTTAATTTTTTAATCATAATTTTAATTTTTTTTATTAATTGTGTATAACTATTAAAATGTAATATTCTGACTATTTTTACAAAATGTATCTAATCAAATTTCGGATATCAAAATTAATTTAAAAAAAATCTCCTGTCTATTTTTGAAGCTCATTGAAATTTCTACTGCCCGCGTACATGTTACCATATTATTTATTTCCTATTACTCCTTTTCTGATATATTGAATGTTTTATTAAACATGATAGAACATTAAATTAAAACCCGATAGAAAGTTTTATCCCACCTAAAAAACACCTTTATCATACCTTTATATATACACATACACACACACACATATATATACACATACACACACACATATATATATACACATACACACACACACACACACACATATATATATATATATATATATATATATATAATATTTATGAAAGTTGAGGTGGTAAATGGATTATTTTAAAAAAATAAATTTTATTATATTGTGGTCTCCGCAGCTTGATGTTTTCCTCGATCTCCCAGATTTTTCAAGTTTTTCTTCCATTTAAAGACATTCGTGATCATATTTTCAAAGCAGTATAATGTTTTCATAAATATTTTATAAGTTTTATCTTCATTACTCAATTTTCAAATCAGTTTTTTTTCAGAAAAATATTTATTTCACACAATTTTTGTCATAAAAGCGCCCATTGGCGAATAAATATTTTTATTAATAGTAAATATATTCTGTTTAATGTATATTATAATACTTGATTCATTATTCAAATTTATTCTAAACTGTATAGAAAATTTTGTTAAAATATTTTCTCACACCTATTTTATTGTACACGATTCCTTGACACAAGAATCGATTATACGGGAATTCCCCCGAAATCCAAGAGAGCAACCTGACATTTTCATTTAGTATAAAGGATTGTGACAACATACTATAAGGACATAGTGCAATTTTCCAAATGCACAATCATAGCAAAAAATTAAATAATATTTTCTTACACACTTTACATTTATTTTTGCACATCACTGTAAATATTAATCATTACAAAAGATTTTGTTCGATTTTAAAATAAAACGCAAGAGGTTATTTTTTTAACTAAACGTCAGACCACGCACATCTTTGAAAATTTGGCAAAAATTAATAAAGGTTAGAAGGGAAGTTTTGATGCATCTACCATATAGTTTGATTTTATATCATCAGAATAACATTTATTTTGGTCATTGAAAAACTCCCTTAATGTGGTAAACTTGATTTAAATAGAGAATTGCAAAAATTACTTGTCTCTGTTATTTGGCTAGAACCCCCAGAAGTTCTTTACCAATGGAATAAAAGCTGTAGATATAAAATGGCAGACGGTCGTCGATCAAAATGGTACATATTTAGTTTAATAAAAGATTTATAAACGATTTAAAAATGTGTTTTAATTTGTTGAAGGATTTTTTCTCTAACCCAATATATGTGTGTGTTAAATGAAAAGATACGAAAGTAGTTAAAATTATTCCGACTATTTGGCTCAGACAAAACAATAATCGCAAGTCTTTACGTACGGTTTTTCGTGCAATTCGCTAGAAATTGAAAAAAGTCTCCGATATGTTATTTTCTACTGTACAAAAATGCAAATAAAAAAATATGTTTTAATTTGTAAAATGACTTTTTCTCTAATCCAATATATGTGTGTGTATAAACTTTTTGAAATAAAATAAACTAAAATAAGAATACGGAAGTAGTGAAAAAATCCGGATATTTGGCTAAAACGAAACAATAATCCTCAGTATGTACTTCCAGTTTTTCTTGCAATTTGCTAGGAATTGAAAAAAGTCTCCGGTATTTTATTCTCCACTGTACGAAAATTCAAATAAAAAAATATGTTTTAATGGCATGTGACCTTTTCGCTCGGAACATACAATGTACGATGATTTCGATCGAGAGTTGTGGTAAATGTCCGTGTACATACACGTGTACGTACGTACGTACGTAAAGTTTGCGATCCAATTAAAATATTGCGAGCTGATTCGATATCGTTAACAATTAAACAATAATTGTTATCAAACGAAAACAAATTAAAACCGTACAAATGTATAAATGACAGCCGAATTATAATTGTTTTTCCATTATTAAAAACACAAACAATGCCCACATTTATTTGCGCGTGTTTTAATATTTTTCTGTAAATACTATTTTATTTTTTCATTGGTTTTCGGTACGTTGTAAATGCGACCTTTTAATTCAAATGAAATTCGTACACGCCGATTGTATTTTCCTATCAAATATTAATAGACCTTTTATTATTATAAAAATACATACTCATGTTGTTGTTTAGTTATTTAGAACATCGAATTCGCTTTTTGTCAAATTAATCTCTATTTCGACTATGAGCATATTTGTATGTAACATTGTTAATAATCGGTAAACGTCGATGTATATTTTATAACCAGTATAAACTATATATATATATATATATATATATATATATATATATATATATATATATATATATATATGTGTGTGTGGGTGTGTGTGTGTGTGTGTGTGTGTGTGTGTGTGTGTGTGTGTGTGTGTGTGATAAATTTGATCAAATGCTTTTCTAAAAGATATAAGATATTTTTAGCAAAAAAAGGACAATATTTTATGTACATATTTTTCTCGTAGGTAATATCACATATGTATATAAATAATTTAATTTTGTAGAAGTAAAGGCACTTCATTTTTAAAAATAAAAAGAAAACAATTTTTATGGGAAAATTTGTATTAGTATAGAGCAGTGGTTCCCAAACGTACTATACCCATTGACCCCTTCTTATAGCAAAAACCTGACCATGAACCCCCGAGTGAAATAACTCTATATAACTGCATAGTAGAAAAATTATTAATTTAACTTGGATGTTTTGAATGGAAAATGATGACGTAAAAATAAAATATATATAAAACATTTTGATATTTAAAGTAGTATTTATTGAAATTATAACCTTTGTTTTAAAATACAAAAACCCATTATTTTTTTTTCAATGCGATGGGTGAACCTGATGGGATGATATGAGATTATTTATGTTCGGCTCTATGTTTGTGAGTAACATTCGTAAGTCTCCATGAGCACTCATTTCCAGTCGGTTTCTTTTTTTCGTGTTGAGGCTCATAACTGCAGTAAATCCACGTTCTACTAAATAGGAAGACGTGAAAGCAATCAACAGCTTCTGTACAGTAACTCATAATGCAAGATATAAAACTGATATTTGTTTTTGTAACTAGAATTTGTGATATCCTTGTTCAATAAACATTGGTTTTAGCTCCTCATTTGTGGATAATTCAATAAATTTCTCCTGTATTCGTATGGATTTATCTGAGTTTGTGTGTCTACTTACAAAAGGGTTCAACACCCAATCGGAGATAACCAAGTGAAGAATGTCTTCATTGACTATCTTTGACTGAGGTCAGAATGAAGAGCCGTTAAGTGTTGACAATAAGCAAGCAAATCCTCATCTCGTTTTTGCAATTTTTAAAGATTTGGAAACTGAGAGCATTCTTCTGTCCTCAAGTTTTGTTTGTATAGAAAAAGTTTTGCAACAAACGAAGATATTATACTTTTAGTTTTAATTAAATTTAATTGATCACCTTGTAGCTTAAAACTGGTTTCGTTAAATTTAGCAAATAAGTCAGTCATATAAGCTATGTTATTTTTTGAATTAATTAAATTGAGCCGCAAATCATTGTCTTTACTTTCCAGGAATTCCAACACTAAATCAAAGAGTGAATAAAATCGATTCAAACATGCACTTTTAGATAAAAAAACGATACTATATATTTCTTTTTGTTTAAAACAAGGAAAATTTGTTGCCTGCACTTCACATCACGCACAAAACAGATTTTTAGATGCACGACTCTTTTATAATGTCATATTTTAGACAAGTTATTGCATGTTGCGGTGAGATTTCGTTCCTGTTTAAACTTGCATAAATATATTAGATAAACGGCCGCGGTCGGCCTGACTACCACCGTGCGATGCTTGTCATTACTTATATTTTATGTACCTATCTATATTTATATTTTACTCTTGACGTAAAAATCGCTACCAATTTATTTATTGCTATTTATTTTAATTTTTATAATAATGAAAATGAGTCACAATTATTTTACTTTATATTAAACATTTTTCGGACCCCCTGACGTTTACCCCGCACCCCCAAATTAGTTTTAATTTACCACAGACTCCCTCAGCGGTCACAAGGACCCTTGGGGGGTTCGTAGGAACCACTTTGGGAACCTATGGTATAGAGTAACAATTTTACATTATCTGATATGGTGTATGGCTATCAAGGATAATTTAAATTGAAATAGTTTTTCGATAAACATTGTTAATAATATTCCTGCATACACAGTTTGAGAAATTTTAATTAATTTTTATGGCCTTTTATTATAGTAAATTTAATCCAAATTGTCCCACAACATTTTTTTTTATAAAAATATATTTTTTTGCTTCTTCCTCGACGGTTTCCAAAAACACAAATATAGAAAGATTTTATTTTGCTCCCTCGCCCCGCGCATGTAGCTCAGATGGTGTGTTGCCATATGGAAACGCTGAGTCATACTGGGTGAACTATATATGAAAATTAAAAATGATGCGTTGTAATTAAACTGTAGTGTAATTTATCAAATATTTAAAAAAATGTCTCTTGAAAAATATTTACATTTACTTTTTTCTGTGATATTTTTGAAAACATTGTTTGCAAAGTTCGACATTGTACTTTATACAGGTGGTTCTTTCCATAGTTGAACAAAATTTCCAGAATAGTGTTTTTTTCAACTGGACATGGATATTGCAATATTTTGTATGGTGTATCTTCTAATTTACGTTTACGACTTGACCCAAGACCTTTCGCTTTTCTCTAAAATGATTATATGGCTATATAGCGTTTGAATTCTAGTTGAGTCACATCTGATTGTACTGTTTTATGTAGTATATCCCAATCTATGAATTAAATAAATATGCAGCTCCGTCATTTTTTACTGCGATTTCCAATTCTATATAAGTTAACATTTCGATCTATAAGATCAATGCCTCACATGTACTTGCTATATTCATCAATTGCACAAGGACGTTTAATATTTATTTTCTTTTTCTCGTTTTTGGAACAGCGCTGTAATCATGTAGTTGGGTTCATCCATATGCTGTTGATGCAATACTTACTTCTGCATTATCTACCTATTTTATCAAACAAACATCCGTATTTTTCATTTTTTTTAGACTTAGAAAATCCTCGTGTTTTTTTACAGACTATCTCATTTTAAGGTAATGGGCCACTTTTTGGAATTCTATTTTCACGAATAGTTAAAATACCAGAACACCGACGAGACTTCAAATACATCAAATAATACAGTCTGTCATCTTAGGAAGAATACGCTGTTTGTTTTATTTGGGTCAAAACTTTACTATAATTACATAATTTTACTTAAAAAAATAAATTTAATGAAGAACAAATTATTAGTCAGCATTAATTATAAATAATTGACATAAATCCAAGAAAATAAATAATGACGAAAATACAATAAAGTAGAAAATAATTTTTGAGATGACCCAGCGTTGCTATATGGCAACATAAATATAAATGTTCAAAAACACAAATAAAAAAATATATAATAAATATTATTATATAAAAATTTTCAATTATACAAAAAATATTTGTAAAAAAATAAATTATTATGATGTCAATTATAAATAAGAAACATAATTACTGAGACTTTCAATCGGAATAACGTTTATTTGACATTCTTTTCCACTTAATTCTTCGAAGCACAGAATTTTAGTAAATAAAATGACCATGTTGTACAGAAATTTTATTTTTATAAAATTTAACAAAGTTTGTTTATTTTAATTAGTAATGAAGTAAAATTACAAAAAAAATAAAAAAAAGTCATTTAAGTTTTTAATTATAGGCTGGGACGTAAACAGCCCCTTTGTGCAATATGGGTTCAAAAATCATATTTTCTAAAGTACATCTTTTTCTCAAGGGAACCATTACTAACCAGTTTAAATAGGTGGATCTATATGTAATTCTCTATTCTTCAAGCTATTGTAATTTTTTGAGGTGGTATAAGGAATATCCCACCATGCATATTTAGGTATCAAAAAGATGGGTCACTTATAACTCTGCCATGCTTTAAAGAGTTAAACTTCACAATGCTATAACAACAAAAATTTACTTACGAATGTATAACATTTAACTAGAAAGGTAAGCCAAACATATATCAAGCAAGAAAGATACAGAAAAACTAACAATTACTTTTGTCTCAAGTTATCAGGATATGTCTTGTGTAACAATGTATGACGTTACCAAATGGCAATGCTGGGACAAATCGGGTTAATAAAAACGTCGAGTCAGTATAAATAGAAAGGCCTATTTTGAAGTACTAGAGTTCTTTGATTAGGTTAAGATTTGCTGTTTAACCCATTAATTTCCAATTTTTTTTATATTTTTGGTGCATTAGGGTTGAAAATGGAATTAGATAATTGAATTCAGGTTACTTATGTATTTAAAAAAATAGTTATTTTTTAACATTTTTTATTGATTCCAATTTGAGGCTCATGGAATTTCCAGTTACAAAAATTTTGAAAAAACAAAAATTATCACAAACACAAGAAAAACTTATATTCTATGCCAAACAGGAAAGCATTCGACATGTAGTCCTATATTACATTTTCTACACTGCTTGCGCACATTTGTGCCACATATGGCACATTTTCTTTGTTTTTCCTCACAGATCCTTTCCAATACATGTCCAATTGGATCAAATCTAAGACCTTCAGGTACACGGCTTTTCCTTGTTATGCTTGAACTGGGTCTTCCAGTGACTTTAGGATTGAATAATGATTCTTTTTTCATATATGTTCTAGCAATATTGCGTCTGAAGTCTGATAACGAGATATTTTCATTCGAAGCAGTATAAAAAGCATGGGCGTTAACAACAGTAACATTAATGGCATTTGTAAAAAGAGGAAAATATCATTTCTTACCTCTAAATTTAATGCGATACTTTTGGACATTCCAGTCCAGCTTGTCAACCCCACCCATATATTTGTTACATTGCCCTACAATGTTTGGTCTATCCACTCGACATTCTTTTTAGAATATCTTTTCACTTTTTCTAAAGGTTATAGTCCTAAATAATTTGATAGAACTTTGACGCAGTTATTGTCATTCCAAATCAATGCAAAAATTTTTTACTTTCATCATAACAGTAATCGTATGCTCCATGTTCTTCTTTTTTCATTATGTTATCAGATTTCAAGGGACACATTCATTCTATTATACCGTGCTATTTCAAACTTGTTCTGAAACTTGGTTAATTATTTGAAAATTATCACCGATGAACTCTCATTATTATCTTCTGTCACATAAAAGGACAAAGTAAAATTGTGAGGAACTTTTAGCTAAGATCAAAACACTATTAAACATTAAATTACGATAGACACCAATTTAAATATAATTAATTATTACAAATTCGGCATCGTTAGGACCTATGAGGTATCGAATTATTATGAATTTATCGGATAATTGATAGATTAGCACCTACATTTGTTGTTTTGGAACTGTGGATGATTCACTTTAACATCATTCTGTTAAAATCACAGATTTTAACAGAAAGGCTCTGACGATGATAGCGTCGCCATCGAAATGCATCAACCGATATCATTATAAATAATAAGTGAACACAATAAGTGATTATTGAACATTTTAAACCATTGTGGTGTTGGGGTTAAAATTCATTTGTGTTAGCACATGCAGTTTATTTACTGTTTTGTATTTGTTTGCACGTTTGATTAGAATATTCTGCACGATATATTAATCATTTGTTCTAAATTTAAATGTGGTAATAAAAAATAATACAGTCATACGAATTCTGTTCGTAATTTTCTCTTATTTTTATATTTTATCGAGAGTAAAATATATTCATCTCTCACAATTCAATTCTATATTGTCGACTTGTGATTAAGTTGTTAAATATTTACATAGTCCTTCTTACAGATTTCTTTACCATTGTTTCTGAATTAAGGTTCTCCATTTATGTGTTTTTAAAGTATTTTATATTCCATCAATTATTTCCATTATTTTAATATTGTTCATTTTCAGATTTTAACACGTGAACTTTACATTTTAACAGTTGTTCCTGTTATTTAATCTCAGCTTTATGGAAATGTATGTTTCTAAAGGTAAAAATAATCATTCTGTTTCTCGAAGAAATACATTTTCACCACCTATTTGTGATTTTCCATAAATATACAAATATATATATAACGAATAAATTAATGACACAATGAATTTCATACAGTTTGTGCATTATTTAATATCGTTTCAAAAATATATATTTACCCTATAGGCTATTTTCGTCATTGTTGAAAATATTTCAGTTAAAACGGTTTTATTATACTCGTCATTTTTATTTTTATATGTTCCATTCTAAAGATATATTATTTTGTAAAGAGAAATGTAGATTGTTTGTTTTATGAATTAAATTTCTGTTCTTCTGTATAATTAGATTTTCTCGTGAAGTATTCTTTACAATACTATACTGAATGAATATTAACATTGTACCTCAAACTCCATATTTGATCATAGTTATTATGTACGATATTTTTTGTATGCTTTATCATTATTCGTTTTGAAACTATGACGAATTAATTAATTCAAATCGATGATTACTTAAAAATTAGAAGATGTAAAAGTTTTCAATAAATTGATTGTTCTGTAAAACATATTATAATATATCATTCTATTAGAACATTAATATCATTACTACTGAAATGCATATTAACTAATAAACTAAAGTGGACAATGAATTATTACTAAATATTTTTACAACATTTTGTAGTATTGAAATAATAGCTCATTCACATGAAAATATTTGTTATAATTTTCATTTATTTTCAATAAGTGTTCAACACTAAGTCTTTTTATACTTTTTCGGAATTTTACTAATGACATTCACAGAACAATTATTCATTTAAAAATTATATTTGTAAAAAATAACGTTATTGTGGAAATTTATTATATTTATATATTTTCAACGACCTGATATGAACAAATACAACCGTTAGAACTAATGAATCTATGTTTAAATAAACTTTTATATTGTCCCATGAAATTCTAGATATATTAAATTTTTTAAAAGTGATCGAATATGAATGAAAAAAAAGAAAATTTAGTACATATGTATATAAATATATATATATATATATATATATATATATAACTCTCCTACAACACGGTTTCGCTCTAACACGTTAAAAAATTGCGGAAACCCTTACATTAAATTACGGAAATTCTTCTATAATACTAGATAACATGATTTTTATTATAGAAAATATATTAAAAAATTATAAAATATATGGCTATTGAGGACGGTTAAGATTTGTTAGTGGAAGAAAAATTGGCAAAGCAGACTTTGTGGAAATGGCATCCGAAGTTGTAATCAAATCGATTCTAAGAACAATAGCACTAATGAAATTTGTAAAGTTAATAATTTAACAATAAAAAATCATACAAAGGTCTAAACTTATCTAAAAATCTAGAATCATTTTTAATGCAGATCCTTCTGTTGAAAGAAGTCGAAAATTCAAAAGAAGGGTGTAAAATTGCCTATCTCCATATCATGAAATCTACAATAATCTTATAAGAACGAACAAACAAACCAAAATTATAGATTTTTTAAAGATGTCAGAAGGAGAAAAATCTAACAGAAGAAAAAGGTTCAGAAAGTGAAAATAATATCGTTCAACCGAAAAAAATATCTCGTTTGATTGTACTGATCAGTTATGATGAAAAAAATATTAAATTAAGATTATATTAAATTAAAATAGATATTGTGTGCTTCTTTACATTTTGTGTTATATATATTTTAATATTTTCAATAAAAATTAAGTTGTTTATACAGAATAAAAAAAATGTTTTTAATAAGTTTTCGGAACGTAACCTCATTTTTAAACTGACTCTTAGTTTCATATAACACGGTTTCACACAAAACGACATTTTCTAGGAACCTATCTACCGTGTTATAGAAGGTTTACCTGTATGTACGAGTATATGGGTATGTATGTATGTACTATATTTTTTTAAAATAAAAGAAATAACATTGGCTAACAAAAAGTTTCTAACGTCGCTATTGAAATGCAAATCACCCAACTAGTGTTATAAACGAAAAATGAACAATGTGTGATTATTAAACACTTTATAGCTATTGTGATGCTGAGAATGAAAATTTGTGTTAAGCTAACATAGAATTAAAAATCACAAAGCTAATACATTAAAATACTTAACTCATCTCAAAAAGACCTCACAATCCGTTGAAAAAATTCAGATTTTTTTGCCAGAAAAGAAATAATCAATACAAATTATTTATTTTAGTTTATTTACAGAAGCACACATCTAAGACAAGATTGATGTTGTAAAAAACAATAAATAATATCTATTCACCTATCCTTTTTTAAAAAAAGTCTCTGACGATGATGGCATCGCCATTGAAATTCACATCACCCAACTAGTGTTATAAACGAAAAGTGAACAATGTGTGATTATTGTACACTTTACAACCATTGTGATATTGGGGATAAAAATTTATTTGTGTTAAGCTAACATAAAATTAAAAATCACAATACTAATAAATGAAAATATTCAATTTATATTAAAAAAAACTCACAATCTGTTAAAAAAAATAAAAATTGTTGCCAGAAAAGAAATAATCAATACTAATAATTTATTTTAGTTTATTCACAAATATTATTTATTGTAAAAAACAATAAATAATATCTATCCACCTATACTTTTTTAAAAAAAGGCCCTGATGATGATGGTATCACCATCGAAATGCGTATCATCATACTGTTGTTATGAACAAAAAATGAACATTAAGTGATAATTGACCATTTCATAACCATTGAGGTGTTGGAGATAAAGTCATTTCTATTAAACTAACATAGAAATAAAAATCACAAAATTAACGCATGCAAATATTCAATTCATCTCAAAAAGACCTCCCAAACCATTAAAAAAAATTGAAACATTGTTACCAGAAATGAAAAAAATCAATACGAGAAAGTTATTTTAGTTTATTCAAAGGAATACAAATTTAAGACAAGATCAATGATGTAAAAAAACAATAAATAACATCTATCCACCTATCCTTTTTAAGAAAAATACTCTGACGATGATGGTTTTTCCTTCGAAATGCGCATCAGACGATTATTGTTATGAACAAAGAGTGAACAATAAGTGATTATTGAACACTTTATTAACCATTGTGGTGTTAAGGATAAAAAATTATTTTTATTAAAATGAATATTTAAGTTTAAAATATGTTCGTTTAAATACACCACCATAAAATATAAAATGACAGAAAGATGTTAATGTACATAAAAATTGGAGAATATAATTAATTGTCAAAATGTAGAGTAGAAGAATGTATTTTTGTGATTAATTATATATATATATATATATATATATATTTATATACGAACACATATTCGAATAAATATATGTATGTATCATATCAGCTAATTTTGAATCGATTGAAATTTTAATTAAAACCGCGTGCGTCATGCGCATTTCAATACAAATATTGTTCAGAAATATCAGGATACAAAAACACACATATACACACAATGCGGAATCGTTTATGACCAGTTTACAATTCGTATTGTGCACGAGGCATGTGTACATACGTTTTTATTAAGAGTTACCTATGTTTTTCCATCAATTTTGTTTTTTTTATTTTTTATTTTGGTTCAACCGTTGAACACATTTAGTTAAAATGTGTTCAATTTAAAAATGAACAGAGACGTAAAAATTATTCATGTTTTGTTACGTTACTGAAAATTGTCTAATGATACAAATTATTGTAGTTAATAATCTAATAACGTGATAATAACATTCAAAAAAATGAATTGTCGTATTATTGAATTTAATTCGATCGAGGAATTTATAAATAACATACAAATTGAATGAATAGAAACAAAAATTTGTTTGTATATATAGATTTTATATATTTTATATTTAGTTAACTCACAAAAATGAGATAATTATACGAAAACTAATCATCTTATTTCTGTTACAGTAGTTTTTATAATATTCAATTTTTATACTGAAAACATTTTATATTTTTTTAAAAAAAACGATAATAATAACAGGTATCTCTAATATTTTTTTTAATATAAATGATTTTAATAATAAATAAGTAATTTCATATAATAACTTTAAAAGTGGACTTCAAAAAAATTTAGATGTTAATATTAAAATAAAGTTCCTCTTAATTCACTTCTCGATGAAAACCTCTTTCAAAACCTTCGACAAATTTCTTTATATCTTCATCACATCTATTGATAAGTCTATTCTTGGGTTTTTTTATATATTCAAGTTTTTAATCAATAATTTCCTTTATTTATCGGTGAAACCTCTTTGTGCTATACGACTGATTCATTTCAAATTTTAACTTTTGACTTTTTCATTTATATTATGTGTCAAAATTTGAGGTTAGGAAGTAATTTATCAATGAAATACAGTTTTTGCAAGAAAAAATCATGTTAATTGGTATCAATTTAAAGTAGAAACATTGACATTATTTATAAAATATAATGTCATCCAAATAATAGGCGTATGAATTTCATTTTTAAGTGTTTTTTTGGTAACTTTTTAGAATTTTTTTTTCAAAATCAAAACAAACTATGATTAATTATTTAAACTATGACGAAAACATTTTTAATAGATATATAAAAGATAAATTTTAACTGTGATTATTTATGAATTTTTGATATTAAATATATGAAATATCACGCTGTATGAATTTCACTTTGATTCTTTGATTCACTTTGATGTATTGCATCTAAATTTCGCTCAACACGGCTTTAATACCACGTGGAAAGAATTGAGCGTGTTAAATGAGGGTTGAATGTATATACAGGTAACCCTTCTACAACACGATTTCACTTTGATACGTTAAAAAAATTGCGAAAACTTTTGTATTGAATTGCGGAAACTCCTCTACAACATTATATAACACGTTTTTTATTATAGAACATATATCAGAAAATTATAAAATAGTAAATAATTACAAAATAATAAGTATTGGCTTCTAAGCTCATATAACACAGTTTCACACAACACGGTATTTTCTAGGAACCTATCTGACGTGTTATAAGAGGGTTACCTATATAATCAATGGTCATTGTCTATCCACTATTCGATGAATATCTCTTTCAAAAATTACAATTTCCAACGATCCAAAAATTTTCTATTTTATTCAATATCGATAAATTTTCTTATATTTCTATCCCACCTGTATGAGTCTTCAAGACTTTTTTTGCACTTTCGAATTTCCAATAGTTATTTTTTTTATTCATCAACGATTTTTTTGTTTTATAGCCAGATTATTTCCATTTTTTTTCATTCTTGTTATATTTTCCATAATATTTATTGACTTTTGAATTAACGTTTCGTTTTTTGTCTCAAATGTTAATAATAAAATTATTCCATACATATTAGGTATATTTATATGTAATGTCGTTTTTTCAGTGTTAAACTACATTCGAAAAATATTTTACTTCAAAATCATTCTCATTTTACAATTGTATAGTATAAAAAAATGACATTATTATTCGTACACCTTATATATATATATATATATATATATATATATATAACTTTTATTTTCGATTATATCAATGTTGAATAAATATCTTTTCTAAGCTTTTCTTTTTAGAAGTACTTTTATGCCCTATTTTAGACATTTTTTTAATGAAATCCTTTATGTCGTAAGCCATTTTTTCATTAATATCTTCATTAGTTTTTTTATATTTCTTAGCTCTTACTCAATAACTTTTTATGTATTCCCATTTGATAATTTCCGAATACATATACTCACACACACACACACACACACATATATATATATATATATATATATATATGTGTGTGTGTGTGTATGTGTGTTTGTGTGGGAGAGAGAGAAACAGAGAGTGTATGCATGTATGAACGTACATACGTGTGTTCACAAACATGTATTCAGAAATTATCGGAATTTAAGACATTAAAGTACATAAAACATAAAATGTGCAATATTAAAGAATAACTGTGAACTCTGAGTGAATTTATTATATAAAATGTGTGTCTACATCCATTCTGATTTATTTTATGACTACATAGTTTTATTTCTTGCACTACTATATAATATTTTTTAAACAATTTTTATTTTATGCTCCATGACGTTCTATACACGACTCGAAGTATAAATTTCATACTGCAAAAGTACATCTTTGTTTAAATCCTATGGGATTTTAATGCGAATTTAAAATTTTAAATGTTACACGTGAATTAATGCTTGTAGCAATATAAACGCGTACTGAAAAAGTAATAAGAAAGCATATAAAGTATACTAAAGAATCCACAATACGCTGCCATAGTAAATTTTTACGAAAGTAGAGCAAACATCAAGCTGTAGTTTCTTTTCATTCTTCTTTTTAAGAATATATAATATTCATTTTTTTATCAGTTCAATCGAGAATAACTGACACGTTTATAAATTATTTTATATAAATTTTCTCTAATATAAACGATTAAAAAATTTTTAATTTTCAATAATAAATCTTCACTTTTTAAAGATTTTTTACTAATCTCTTCAAATCCACTGTTGGAAAAGCCTTCTCTAAAAACTTTTCAAGTAGGTAAATCTAATATTTTTTTCTTCCAGTCCATTTCGACAATTTTTTTTATATTTCTGCTCGATCTATCCATCATTATTTTCTCGAAACTTTTTATAATGCATTTCGAGTTTTTGTGCTAGCTCCTGTACCGTTAACCTTGGATCTGCTTTGATGACAGCTTTAATCCCCTCACTTTTAGATTACCTGACCTTAATAAGTCTTTAATGTCTAAATTCCCAGAACGAAAATTTTGAACCACATTTGGTACTTTCTAATTTTTATTGCATCCGTTCTCATTTCTTTACAGATGTGTTCGACTGCTATTGTTGCATTATGTCCAAGTTGGAACTCATAAAGCATAATGTAACGTAACTAAGTTTCTTTTATCTCAACTCCCATTGTTTATTTGGGGTTGACAATGCTGAAAATATATATAATGGGTTTCGAAAAAGCATTATCGACACAAGCACTGCTGGTGACCACCGAAAGAATACTTAAAATATCTCCAGTTTACAAAAAGTTATGCATTTTAATTGATGTTAAAAAAACGCAGACTTAGGCGACAACCTAATATATACTATTTCAAGAATATTACAAAGTTAGCTGAAATTTTTGCAGCCACTAAGACAAATAAGATTTTAAATCAGATTTAGGATTACATTTAAATAGTAACAGAAATTTTTACTATTTAACACTAAACCTATCGATACTTCATGTATACCTATTCCTACCACAGAGGGTCAAATGACCCCTCTTTAAAATGTTATATATATTACTATGTATAGCGAAAAATATATCATTTAGCACAATTTGGTACATGAATAAAACAATTTTTTTTCAAATAACGATTCAAAATTGTTTATTTATTTATTTATAAAACCTATTTGGCACCTTTTTCGCATTTGCACACGAGAATCCGAACTTGAATTTGTTGACGTTTTCTGTAAAATTTCTTTTTCTTCCTGTTGCTCACGTTGAAAATCTTCGGCAAATTTTTCAACTAATTGGAATAAAAATTATTGTCTAGAAATTTTTTCGCCGGTTGTTTCTCTGTATAAAACTCACGAGTTGATTCCAGTCAGGTCAAGAATATTGAAGAAAATCTGCGCAGGCCATCTTTGCGATTTCGATTTCACGGAGTATTTTCTTGCCGTTTGATCCGTCATGTGTAGACATTTTACCGTATTTAGTATTATTGTAGAATCTGATCGTTTCAGGTATACGCTTACCGTGTTTTTCGATGCTTATATATTTATGCTTTGAGCTTAGTAGAAGGACTTTTTTGTTTGGCTAACGAATTCCCCAAGCGGAGATGAAGCTCCTCTGTTTTCATCCTTTCCCAAATATGGAAATCCATTTATAATGTATTTGGTGCTGACGTCAGATGCTAGCCAGAATTTGATATCAAACTTATGAAATGTTAAATCTTCCATATGAGTATAAAAAAAGGTAAGATTAAAATTATGAAAGGAGCGAGATAGGGTGATGCGATATTACTAAAACTATTTATATATATATATATATATATATATATATATATATATGCGGTTTTTTATAGCGTCTATCGACGCTTTCCCGTTATTCAGGGTTCTACTCCCTTCTCGACAGCTATTTTTTTACAAGATGAGGTTGTCAGCCTTCATGCTCAACCCTCGAAAACATGAGGAACTCTCTCCGACTGTGACTCGAACGCAATTTCCCGCATGACACGAGGTAATGCAAACCACTGTGCTACCCAGTCGGTTACTAAAACTATTTACGAAATAAAAATTTAAGAAATATTTAATAAAATAATAAACTGGAAAATTGAAGGAATGAAAGTAAATGAAGTAATGTTCAGTCACTAAAGATTTATGGAAGAAATTTTCTCAATATTACAATAATTTTGTAAAAAGATTGGAAAAATTAGATAAAGTGAATTGAAAAAATAGTTATGTGATGAACTTACAGTAAAACAAAAATAGCAATTAATTAATTTTCAGATTAGACTAAAATCAAACCAAAAAAGTAGAAATATAAGAAATTGAAAACTTTATGTATAAGGGATGATTTATTAATTAAAATAACATTTTTGAATAAAGTGAAAAGGAGAATAGAAACAGAATGGTGTTAATTTGGAAGATATTATTATATTACCATGTCAAACAATTTTCTATGTTCTGTTTGAAAAGAAAAGTTTTTGATCAATATTTTCTATTTGTTTTAACGAGGGTCGTTTGATAAGTATGGTAAATTTATTTGTTGATTTGGAACTGTGGCTGATGAAGAAAGGCTCTGACGATGATGGCGTCGCCATCGAAATGCATCAGCCGATATAATTATAGATTATATAATTATAAATAATAAGTGAACAATAAGTGATTATTGAACACTTTAAATTATTGTGGTGTTGGGGCTAAAATTCATTTGTGTAATGTATGGTAAATTTATTTATTATTCAATTTAATTAAATTTTTCAATTTAGTTTTTCTTACTTTTTGACTATACTTATCAAACCACCCTCGTATTTATGAAAAAATTGCATGGGTTTTAAATGCCAAAAGAATTCAGTGGTTTTAAGTGATAAAAGTATCATAGAAAGATGTATGTTAATTATAACACATAGAGACAAAAAGAGAACCAAGTTAATAAAAAAATATATAAATATTGTATTTGTTAAATCAGGAATGAAAGTTTATAAATGAAAGTGAACCGATCATATACATATAGAAGAAAAGATTGTTCATGAACAAGAAAAATTATTAATTCTGAACTTAAATATACAAAGAGGTCCAAGAAAAGATCCATGGCTAGATAGAACAGAGATCTAAGAAAATTCGTCCAAATGGACAATAAGGAAATAAATTAGATCGATTAAAATAGAAAGTTTTGGAAAAGGTTTTCATTCAGCAGTAGATAGAAAAAAATGATTATTATTCAGAGTCTGAAAGTGATTTATATATATATATATATATATATATATATATATATATATATATATATATATATATATATATATATATAAAATAATGGTTCTTCTAAATTTTAGTACTCTCAGTGAAATAATGAATTTTTCTTTCATTTTATATTCATGAATTTTTTTAATCTTCTATTTCACTTATCTACTGATTTTTTAATGAACTAATATACGATGTTTTTAAAGCTTGATAGAATTTTGAATTGAATCTCTATCAAAAGTTCTATCTAACATAAAAAACACTTTTATTATATTTTGATATATACATACACACACTCATATATGTATATATATATAAGGGAGTTTTTTAGGTTAGAAACAACTTTCGATAGAGATTCAATTTAAAGTTCTATCACGTTAAAAAAAACAACATATATATATATATATATATATATGAATACCTCACATAGTACGGCTTCTATTAGTACGATTTCACTATAGTACGGTTTTAATGTACAAAAAATAAATGATGCGCATGCGCACATTATACGCATCGGATGCGCAGTTCTAGTTTTGTGGTCTTTTTTTATTAGTTTTCGATTTGTAACTCTAGAGTAAAGTTGATTTTTTGATAATTAAATTTTAATTAAAAATGAAATTAAAATGTATTTAAATTGAATGTATAAACCCCTGATTTTGTTCAGTTGATTTATACAAACATTTGAATATATTACCTCGTTTTATTTACTAAAAAACATGAAAAAAATTTGTTCGGAACCAATTAACGTTTTTTGTATTTAGTTAATGTTTCGATTAGTTCGGTTTCAAATAGTCCGGCAAATCAGTGGAATCGATTAGCTGCACTATGCGAGGTATTCCTGTATAATGCATGCACTAGATTCAATACTTAATTACATTAATTTTGTTTGTGCACAGGTGGAAAATTATGAATTATCACTGAATAATTTTTTAAATGTTAATTCTTATTTACCTTTAAGCCAATCTAAGAAAATATTTTTCTTAAATTGTAATCTAAAAGTTTTTAAATGAGATACTAGTAATGACTATTATATATGAAAAAATAATAGGTAATTTGATTTTCTTATTCACTAAACATTTTTACTACGTTTTCTGCGTTACAATTTCTTTAATTGCAATGCTGATTTTTCATAATTGTATTTTTTGGAACATTATTATTTTATATGAAAATATTTAAAAAATAATTCGATTGAAACTTATTTTCATATGATACTTTTTTATATTTTTTTAGCAATTTATATGAAAAATTATATTTAGATTTCCCTGAATCTTTTATATCACATCAGACTTTTTTCGTACATAAGATACATTAGAGTTATTGACATTTGATTTTATTTTATCAGGAAATTACAATCACAATGTACATTTAATTGTTTATAATAGATGTAAAATTTATAAAGAAAGATATTAGCCTAAAGCATTTTTTAAAAAATTCTATATATGTATATATTGGGAATCATTTAAAATTTAATAAAAAAATCATAACAAAACAAAATTGAAATTTCACATTCGATGTGTACATGTATTATATAATGAAAAAATAATTAAATAAATCGCTTTCGTTTTGTCGTATCGAATTAAAGTAAAATCTTCAATATTTTTGTAAATGTAATCATCGAACACGACATGAAACAAATTTCTACGTCTCAATACTCTTAAACAAAATCGAGTTTCGACCCTCGAGCTAAACAGTCATTATATAAAAAAAGAGTCTTCATTTAAAAAACGAATTTCTTAAAACATAGCGTCGCACGTGATCTTACTTAGCGTGTAAAAACGAACCGTTCGTCGACGATGAACAAAATGGATCCAATGAAGACTTATTTGTTCTTTATTATTCTTTTCGTACTATGATTTTTGCTTTGTAAAGATCTAAAGCGGATCGAACAGACGCCGAACGTAGTAGAACGTTTGTACGTGTCTACGTTTCGTGTTTTATTTTTGTTCTCGACAAATTTCATGAACTCTGTGTACTTTTAGAACAAACGGACTGGAACTGTCTTCTGTTGAAACGAGTACATGTAGTTTTATATAAAAAGTTTCAAGTTTTGTAAGTGATATGTTTTCTAATAGAGTCTAAAATATTCAAAATTCTACCTATCAGAAAATTCATTCGGTTATATTCGATTTCAATATCTAAATTCGTCTTTAGAAAAATAATTCAAAAATCTAAATTAATACGTTTAAATATCGATTAGACTGCAGAATAAATATACGTTGTTCTTTCAAAAAATAAATACAAGTATATTTTATAAGTCGATAAAGAACCATCGATTCATCTTACATCGATAGTAACTCATTCTTCAAATAATCGATTGAAGAGAAAATTCTTTACAAGTATTTTCCACAGACGTCAATCTGTATTTAAACTGAATATAATAAATTTACAAAATCAGTTTCATAAAAACAAGTTGTGCTATCGACAAAAATATATACTAGTTGTAAATTATAAAATTCGTGATAAATCCTGATCGAGTGAATCGTACAATAAATCAAATAACTGAATTATTAACGAAAGTGATTTATTATTATTGGTTTCATCCTGCAAAGAATTCCTGCGATCTGGATCTGCGTTCACAAGCAGCGGCCGTCGTGTTATGATATAGAGTTTGTTATCAAAGCTACAAAAGTGAAGTGGACACTGAAAGGTAAGAGATTTCTATTCATTTATATTTGTAACAATCAATGAATAAACATTTCAAGTTTTTATTCGAAAACTAATTCCCATCACTGGTTTATTTCATATATTTTCTTTGTCATCGAATAACGCTCCAGTTTGAAATGAGTAATTTGATTAAATAAAAAAAAATCAAATTTTATCATTGCGTACGGATCTTTCATTCAAATAATATCGATATTTAATTTATTTAGTTAGGAAGATTACCTTATTATTTATATATTTCTTAGAAAATAAATTATTTAAAAATTTAAACTTTACATAATTTACAATTTCTAAGTAATATTATGTGTTGTAAAAATCATACCAAAGCATATTTAAATAATATGTAGCGATAAAATATACGCCAATGAAATGGAAACAATTCAAATATATCAAAAAATTTAGATAAGCATAAAGAAATTCATATTACGAATTGCAAGAAAAGATCGAAAGTAATGATAATGATTTTAAATATATTTTACGTTTACTTTAACCCATTACCTTCCAAATATTTTCTTTATATTTTTGGTGTATTAGGGTTGAAAATGGAATTAGATAATGGCATTTAGGTTACTTTACTTGTGTATTTAAAAAATAGTTATTTTTTAACATTTTTTATTGATACCCATTTGGGGCTCATGGAATTTCCAATTACAAAATTTTTGAAAAAACAAAGTATTACAAACACAAGAAAAACTCGTATTCTATGCCAAGCAGCAGGAAAGCATTCTACATGTAGTCCTATATTACATTTTCTACACTTCTTGCGCACATTTGTGCCACATATGGCACATTTCCTTTATTTTCCCTCACAGGTCCTTTCCAATACCATGTCCAATTACATCAAATATAACACCTTCAGGTACAAGAATTTTCCTTGTTATGCTTGAACTGGGTCTTCCAGTGATTTAAGGATTAGATAATGATTATTTTTTCATATATGTTCTTGCAATATTGCGTCTGAAGTCTGATAACGAGATGTTTTCATTCGAAGCAGTAAAAAGAGTATGGGTGTTAACAACAGCAACATCAATGGCATTTGTAAAAAGAGGAAAATACCATTTCTTACCTCTAAATTTAATGCGA
Organism: Neoneuromus ignobilis; assembly: GCA_029203775.1. NCBI lineage: Eukaryota > Metazoa > Arthropoda > Insecta > Megaloptera > Corydalidae > Neoneuromus > Neoneuromus ignobilis. Next base: position 1,622,328 of record CP092095.1, on the reverse strand, counting down.
TACTTTTGGACATTCCAGTTCAGCTTGTCAACCTCACCCATATATTTATTATATTGCCCTACAATGTTTGGTCTATCAACTCGACATTTTTTCTTAGAATATCTTTTCACTTTTTCTAAAGGTTGTAGTCCTAAATAATTTGACAAAACTTTGACGTAGTTATTGTCATTCCAAATCAATGCAAAAATTTTATTACTTTCATCATAACAATAATCCTATGCTACACGTTCTTCTTTTTTCATTATGTTATTAGATTTCAAGGGACACTTATTCATTTTATTATACCGTGGTTGTTCCATTCGCCTTTATATTACGTTCTTTCATTTTTCAATAATAATTCAAAGCTTGTAAAGAAGTTTTCGAAAAATATTTCATATTCTGATGGATACTGCAGAAAAGAAGTCATCTTCATTATTACAGAGGCTTCTACACCACTTACAACTTGTTATTATTCGCATTTACCTTCATAACTATCCATATGAAAAAAAATACTCAGATTCAGAGCAGCACATGGCCCATTGTTTGAAACCAAATCTGATTGGATTTCCTCTTATAAATTGTTTCAAAAAGTGATGTCCATAATATCTAATCATTTGCTCATCGACTGAAAGGTTTTGAGTAAATATTCAAAACTTTTTAAAATTTGAATTCAATTTGTCTATCACAAGGTCGAATTTTAAATAGCTTATCTTTCTTTTCCATGGAAATTATGGAATTATTGTCGTTAAAATGCAAATTTCTTTTTATTTCTAAAAACCTGTGCTTTGACGTACAGTTTCTAAGGCAGGTAAGATTCAGATCTTCATCTTTACATCAGTATAATACTGCCCCGAAAACCGCAAAAGTAAAAAAAAAATATGAATTACTAAAATACTTAAATATTATCAATTTTATATCATAGCACATTCCATTAGCCCCAAATGGGGTTCAATATATTTTATAGTATATTTTTTATAATAAGTATTATATATACTTATAAATTATTGTGCTATCAACTAAAAGGATGTGTTAGTAGTATCACACACGAATCTGCCAAAAAAAGCAAAAAAATACAAACAAAAAGTTCATTAGAAAACAATGTAAACATTAAAACATCATTTTACCGCATTGATTATAAATTTATATATCAAATTTACAAGTTAGGCAACATTAAAACAAAAAATAATTTTGAAAACTAGAAGGTATGTGTGTTTAACGAATACAAATTTTATTTAATATAATCCTATTGTAAGTAGAAAAAAAATAAAATATTCAAATCCCCATTTGGGGATCGCGGAAGCGAGTGGGTTAATAGAGATTTTAATATAGTTCTTTTTTTTAATTCATTACAGATGTGCTATGTTGTATCACTTTTCGTCATATTTCAGGTAGCTTTATTACTCCCTTCTCCCAGAAATTGATGTCCTTGCTAAAAGTGCTCGAGGTGATTTCTGTAGTCTTCCAATGAACTGACATTAAGAATTATGTCAGTTCATTGAATGTATATTTATATATAATATATATATATAGGGTTTTCCAATAAGAATGTCAGAACTTTGACAGCTGGTCGCAGTTATGTTTGATTTTTTTTAAGCTCATTTCGACATTTTAAATCAGTATAGTTTGATTAATTATCATAGAACGTTTAACACTTAACAACATTTAGAAATTGTGAAATCTTCAATAGACTTATTGAAATAAAAGTTCATTATTTCACGAAATGGATCCATCGATTGGCCACTAAAATCATGTGATCTAACTCACTTGGATTATTTTTTGTCGGATAATGTGAAATAATTGGTTTATACCAGTGATTCTCAACCTTTTTTCGTCACGGTACACTTTTAATAATTTAAAAATTTGGCTGCACACTAACAATAAGATAAATTTAAAAGAATTTTACTTGGTTAATTGATTGATGTACCTATAATACATTTTGTAAAAATAGCATACGATAATAATTATCAATGAAATATAAAATGAAATTGTATTACAAAGTAAACAAAATGTTTATTTAATGATAAATTACAAATTACATTTAAGCGAAATTTGAGCTTGGTGTCTTTTGATAACTTTATTTATATTTGGGCGTAAAAATAATAATGCTACTCTCATTTCGTGATCCAGATTTAAAAGTCTGGATCTTTTTTTCGTTTTTATGTCGGTCAAAGCCGAAAATCCGAATTCGCACAAATAAGATGTGGAAAATTGTAATAACACACTTAAAGCTTTTTGTGATATTGTCAGATAATCGTATCTAAGATTAATCCAGAACGAATTATTTGATTCTTTTGAATGTTTTGAAATTAAATCTCGGTTATTACACACCGAAAATTAGTTCTTCCTCATTTTTCAAAGTTAATTCATACACCGACGTGTCGTTTATCACAAATGGATTTCGAATCCAAACAATTTTTTTTATTTTTATATTTGGAAAGTAATGAACAATTATTTGCTCTATTATTGTCAAATAATCAATAACTATTTTATGATTTATTTTATAACAGTCTTTTGAAACTGACTCAAACTTTTCTAAACTACCTTCTCGTGCTTTATTCTTTCAGAAAGTATTTTGTTTTTTGAAATCCCAACAATTTATCAGATGAGTTTAAATATTTTCTTTCGGTCCTTGCATACTTGTATTTATGTTATTAAAAATAACAAAAATATCAGATAAGTAAGCTAGCTTAGCACACCATATTTTGTCATCCAACAAAATCATTATTATCTTGTTCAAAAAATATCTTTATCTCGTTTATTAATTTAAGAATGAGAGATAAAACTTTCCCTCTGGACAACCACCAAAAAACTTCCGTGTGCAGTAACAACGATTTGTATTTATATTCCATAGCCTGACATAATTGACTAAATAGTAGATTTTTTAATGGTATTGATCTTATATAATAATTCATTTTAACACATTTTTCCAGTACTATTTTCAATTCTGATGGTAATTGTTTTGTAATGAGTGTTTCCCGATGCAAAAAAACAATGGGCAACTAATATATTTGCATTATGTTCCCTTACATGTACTACAAATCCTTTTATAGATCCAGTCATAGCCGGAGCACCCCTGGTGTGGCCCAGGGATCTGTTCTGGGCCCGATTCTGTACAACATCTTTACATAAAATCTCAAGTTGCCCTTCAGCGTCGACCAGGCACTGTATGCAGATTACGTCTGCATCGCGACACCTACTACAAAAAACAACCCAGTGCCTAAAAAGTCATCAAAGCCCTCATTACTCTCAGCAATTATTATGCTGACAACAAAATAAAAATAAACCTCTCAAAAACTGCCGCCTGCTCCTTTTCAACAGCGAGGCTACCTCCAACAAACTCAATCCCATTTTACAATGTGCAAGTCAAATTGGAACCCAGAATCAAATACCTAGGCCTGGTACTGGATAGGAAACTCACTTTCCTACCAATAATCTCAGACCGATTGCGAAAGGTGTAATCGGCCTTCATTGCACTCCGCCCGATTTTCAAATCGGAGCTACCCATCAAAACCAAAGTGCACGTCTACAAGGAGTGCATCAGATCTGTCTTCACCTATGGATTGCAGATCAGGTGCACTGCCTCGTCGACGGCACTCAAACGTCTCCAACGCTTCCAGAGTAAGGTTCTTCGGTTCATTCTGTACGCCCCGAAACACACCCCAACGCGCAACTTTCATGGTCGAGCCAGCCTCGAAATGATGGATGACTTTATTACACGCATCACCACGAGTATCCTAGACAAAGCCCAAAAACACAAAAATCTACTCATCCGCAACTCACACATGCATCCGAAACCCATAACCAAACGGGCTCGAAAGGTCACCTTTCCCCACCAGACTCATACCACAACTCCCTCCTTATCCCCAAACCCACACTCCAACCTAACAACTCCCCAAATCAACCTCCCCCTACAAACTTTACAACACCCCCAAATCCCAACGAACAGCCAACACAAAACTCACCTCTTACCCAAACTACTACAAAGACCTCCACGGCGATGCAACCTGTGGCATTCTTCAAAATTATCTGGCAGATCACCAACCTGGTACAGCTTATACTACTGTAACCCGTCAATCAAACACAACACAGTGAGTGATCAGTGACCCATGCGTTTAATGATGAACAGTTCAAAGTCTTCAACAACCCCTCAGTGACAAAACTTTTAGCGCCTAGAGCCGCTGTAAACAATGTTTTTAAATAGGTTAGGTTAGCAAATGAGCTATTTACAACTGAGTCAGTATAATTAATTAAGATAGTTAAGTTAGCATAAGTTAAAATAGTTTAAAAAAATCACATTATAACAGGTTTTTTGAATTTTTTCCTGTATTGTTATAAAATCTCACTAACACATACCGAAAATAATACCCAACCATAGGCACATTATCATAAAATAGGCAGCCTAACTAACCCCGAAAATATCATGTAAACTTCATGTAATTATTAAACAAAATATTTTTTTTCTGATTCTGATTCCGGAACACCGTCTGTGCAAATGCAAATGTACAAATTCCACGAAATTTTAATTTCGAATACGAATTAATTTAATTAAAAATATGTTTTCTTGTTGTGAAATCAGATAATTCACGAAAACATAAAAATTGATTAATTATATCATTTTCGTGAATGAATCAAACGAATGCAATTAAGTGTTTTTTCCCGTAATATCAGTTGTTTCGTCGATTTGTAGAATAAAATTTGAATTTGCAAGAGTTTTAGTAGTACTCGTATTTACTTCAATGTCTTGCAGTGGCTGCACACTTCAAGAATTTCGCGGCACACTAAAGTGCCGCGGCACAGTGGTTGAGAATCACAGGTTTATGCTGATAAACCACAAAAAGAAGCATTTAAAATAAACATTGAACGTGTAATTCATGAAATTGGATCACAATTATGTAAAAGAGTGATTAAAAATTGCACTATGATAAGGGAAGTCGTGGTAATCGTATGAATGTAATCGTGTTTGATCATTAATGCCATAGAATTTGTTAAAAAATAAAAAAAATAACTAATTAAATACTTTTTGTTTTATTTCCATTTAAACTTCTGTAGTGCTTATTGGAAAATCCTATATTTTTAACTGACACCAATATTTGTTTTCTTGACAAATGAGAATTTTTTAGAAAAGATCGAATGAATATAAAAGATTAATATTTAGTTTTTGTAACTGAATGGTAAAATTTTCTTGTTAAAGCCATTTAACTAGTTAACTGTGGAATTTAGTTTTGAAAATCTCTCCTGTGGTGCGTTATTAAAATCAAGCGATGACAAATATACACGTCAAACGCAGTGAAAGTGCACAAATTTAAAATTTTAAGAAAAAAAATTGAAGCAAAATGAACAAGGATTACATTTTATTCGAAAAAAATAACAATTCATTGATGAAAAAAAATTGTCATTAGAAATTTCAAAATTGCAACAAAATAATAAAATTCATAAACAAGAAAAATATAAGTAATTCAGTTGGTCCTTTCACTGTGGTATTTTTCGAAACACACAAAGTGGCACTTCACATGTCGAGCATTAGTAACTCCTTACAAATTCATTTTTTAAAGATGGCACATCTTCGAAGTGGATTTGCTATTGATGACGTAGTTGATATAAAATTAGGAAAATGTTTTCTGATGAAACATATAGGTTTTGAAGTTGAACTCATAGTTGGTCGACCGAATTTAGAGGTTTGTGTTTGCTGAATTGCATATTACTCAATAATTAATTTAATACATTCGATCAAAAAAATTAATTGACTTAGTTTTAAGGGCTTTTGCGTATATCATTTATATATATACATATTTCAATTGTTATCGTGGAATACCCAAATAAACAGTAAAGTATCTGCTTAGTTTGTAAGGAGACAAGATTGTGAAAATAATTCCAGGAATACCCAATATACACAGTAAAATATCAATCCAGTTTGTAAGGAGATAATATTACAAAAACAATTCGGGAAATACCCGATATAACTAGGAAAATAATCAACTGACAATATAAAGTAAACATACCACTAATTGACATTTTTATTACTTTTGACTAAAATTTTGAGTTTTTACAGTAAATGGTAATTTTATATTTTACACGTATACACGACTTGTATACACGTCAAACTCAATTAATTGGTTAATGAATGGTTTTCATTACTCAATAACAACTTTAGCTTATGTGTTCAATATTCAAACATAATAATTATAAACATTTTTCAGTTTTCAAAATGTTATCTACAAATTAACTTAAGGTAAATTGTATATAAATAAGAATACTTTACACAAATGAATTTTCACGCCAACACCACAATAATTTAAAGTGTTCAATAATCATTTATTGTTCACTTGTAATTTATAATTATATAATTTATAATTATATCGGCTGATGCATTTTGATGGCGACGCCATCATCGTCAGAGCCTTTCTGAAGAAGGAAAGGCTCTGACAATGATGGCATCGCCATCGAAATGCATCAGCCGAAATAATTATAAATAACAAGTGAACAATAAGTGATTATTGAACACTTTAAATTATTGTGGTGTTGGGGTGAAAATTCATTTGTGTAAAGTGAATTAGCCACAGTTCCAAAACAATTAATAAATAAGAATACTTTGCAATTATATATTCAGTATTTAAATTAAATTTTTCCTTCAGATAAAACCCAGAAGAGAGTATCAGAAATATCAATTCGTCTAAACCATAGGTTCCCAAAGTGGTTCCTAAGGTCCTCCAGGGGTCCTTGTGACCGCTGAGGGGCCTGTGGCAAATTAAAATTAATTTGAGGGTGCGTGGACAACGTCGGGGGATCCGCGAAAGGTTTAATATAAAGTAAAATAATTGTGACTCATTTTCATTATTATAAAAATTAAAATAATTAACAATAAATAAATTGATAGCGAGTTTTACGTCCTGAGTAAAATATAAATATAGATAGGTATATAAAATATAAGTAATGATAAGCATCGTACGGTGGGAGTCGGGTCGACCGCGACCGTTTATCTAATATATCTATGCAGGTTTGAACAGGAAATCTCGCCGCAACATGCAATAACTACTTGTCTAAAATATGGCACTATAAAAGAGTCGTGCATCTAAAGTTCTGTTTTGTGCGTGATGTGAAGTGCATGCAACAATTTTTTTAGCTTTGAACAAAAAGCAGTATATAGTATCGTTGGTTATCTAAAAGTGCATGTTTGGATCGATTTTATGCACTCTATGATTTAGTGTTGGAATTCTTGGAAAGTAAAGACAATGATTTACGGCTCAATTTAATTAATTAAAAAAATGACATAGCTTATATGACTGACGTATTTGCCAAATTTAACAAAACCAATTTGAAGCTACAAGGTGATCAATTAAATTTAATCAAAACTAAAAGTAAAATATCTGCGTTTGTTGTAAAACTTTTTCTATACAAAAAAATCTTGAGGAGAGGAGAATGCTCACAGTTTCCAAATCTTTCAAAATTGCAAAAACGAGATAAAGATTTGCTTGCTTATTGTCAACACTTAACGGCTCTTCATTCCGACCTCAGTCAAAGATAGTCAAGTGAAGACATTCTTCACTTGGTTATCCCCGATTGGGTGTTGGACTCTTTTGCAAGTAGACCCACAAACTCAGATAAATCCATACTAATACAGGAGAAATTTAATGAATTATCTACAAATGAGGAGCTAAAACCAATGTTTATTGAACAAGGATACCACAAATTCTGGTTACAAAAACAGATATCAATTTTATATCTTGCATTATGGGTCACTGTACAGAAACTGTTGATTGCTTTCCCGTCTTCCTATTTAGTAGAATGTGGATTTACTGCAGTTATGAGTCTCAACACGAAAAAAAGAAACCGGCTGGAAATTAGTGCTCGTGGAGATTTTACGAATGTTACTCACAAACATAGAGCCGAACATAAATAATCTCATATCAACCCGTCAGGTTCACCCATCTCATTGAAAAAAATGTGTTTTTGTATTTTAAAACAAAAGTTGTAATTTCAATAAATACTACTTTAAATATCAAAATGTATTATTTATATTTTATTTTTACGTCATCATTTGCCATTCAAGACAACAAAGTTAAATTAAGAATTTTTCTATTATGCAGTTATGTAATTATTTTACTCGGGGGTTCATGGTCAGGTTTTTGCTATAAGAAGGGGTTAATGGGTATAGTACGTTTGGGATCCACTAGTCTAAATAATGCAATTAAATAATTTGTATGTTTAAAAAAAAAAATTAAATGAGTTCAAACTTCAAGTGCATGAAAATTATAAAAAAATTCAACAAATATTTAATGAGAAAAGTGTGAAAGGATATTATAAAATCTATTTAATTTTCTCAATATTCGTTCGATACTCACAAAAATTGATAATTTCAATAAAAGTTAAAAGTTTGAAAGATCGTCGAACGCTCATTAATTCAAATTGATTTCAATAGCCTGTTTTGTAGAACCGAATTTGATTTTTCTATGAAAAGATTTAATTGCCCCGAAACGCAAAGTTTCGAGTATATACGACGACGAAACACTTTTCATGCAAGTTCTGTTCGTCCGTTAAGACATTCATAACAAGCGATGAGAGATCAATCATTCGACCGGTCCGAACGACGTTCGATGATAAACAAGCCATAAAAATGAATAAGCGCTGCTAACAAAAAGTCGTTTCGAACGAAAAAAGTTTTGAATACATAAACATACATGTCGAGAGTAGACTAAAAGGACTTGTGTACAGTGTGTTCCAGTAAAAAGTATACAGAGACGTGTGTGTAATGAAATTCTCCGTTTGGTGTTATGAAAATTTGAGATTATTTAAATATATAAAAAAAATATAATACTGATCAAATAATATAGTATGAAGATTAATTATTTTACTGAATATATATATATATATATATATATATATATATATATATATATATACGAGGCCGTTTGATAAGTCCGTGTAATTTCCGAAAGATGGCACCACTGGTGCATATCGAGGTTATTTTTAATTAGTAGCACCTCTTGGAAGAACACACATCAAGTTTCAACCATATCGGTCTATTCCTTTGTGTTTGACAATCGTTGGAATCAAGGAAATCGAGTGATTGTCAAATAATGGACGAAAAAGAATTTCGCGTGTTGATTAAACACTACTTCATTAAAGGCAAAACGCCTCAGGAGACTAAACAGAAGCTTGATAAACATTATGGCGACTCTGCACCTTTGATTAGTGCGGTTTATAAGTGGTTTCAAAATTTTCGGAGTGGCCATATGAGCACAAAAGACGCTGAACGTTCTGGACGCCCTGTTGAGGTCACCACTCCGGAAATCATTGATAAAATCCATGATATGGTGATGGATGACAGAAGAGTGAAAGTGCGTGAGATTACTAGTGCTGTAGGCATCTCGTGTGAACGGGTACATAATATTTTGCACCAACATTTGGACATGAAAAAGGTATCCGCCAGGTGGGTGCCGCGATTGCTCACGATCGACCAAAAACGAGGTCGTGTGAAGTGTTGCAAGAACGGTTTGCAGCTGTTTCAACGAAATCCGCAAGACTTAAGCGTCGTTTCATCACTGTAGATGAAACACGGATACATCACTACACTCCTGAGACCGAAGAGCAGTCTAAACAATGGGTTATCAAGGGGGAATCTGCTCCGAAAAAGGCGAAGACAATTCATTCGGCCGGGAAGGTTATGGCGACTGTCTTTTGGGATTCGCAAGGAATAATCTTTATCGACTATTTGGGAAAGGGTAAAACCATTACAGGTGCATATTATTCATTGTTATTGGATCGTTTGAAAACCGAGTTGCAAGAAAAACGTCCCCGATTAGCCCACAAAAAAGTCCTCTTTCATCACGACAACGCACCAGCTCACACATTAGCGCAGTTGTGGCCGCAAAACTAATGGAAATAGGGTTCCAAATCGTTTCACATCCTCTCTATTCTCCAGACTTGGCTCCATCGGACTATTATTTGTTCCCTAATATGAAGAAATGCCTCGCGGGAAAAAGATTTTATTCGAACGAGGAGGTGATTGCAGGAACGAATGACTATTTTACAGACTTGGACAAATCCTATTATTCGGAAGGGATCAACAAACTAGAGCAGCGTTGGATGAAGTGTATAAGCCTAAAAGGAGACTATGTTGAAAAATAAAAACGATTTATTTAAAAAAATGAACCAGTTTTTATTTTTACACGGACTTATCAAACAACCTCGTATATATATAAATATATACAGCAATACCTCACATACCTGGTTAATCAGTTCCACTGATTATCCGGACTAATTGAAACACTGACTACATACAAAGAACGTTAATTGGTTCCAAACAAATTTTTTTCCTGTTTTTCAGTAAATAAAACGAGGGTAATATATTCAAATGATTGTATGTATCAACAAAACAAAATCAGGGGTTTATATATTCATTTTAAATGAATTTTAAATTCATTTTCAAATGGGTTATTAAAATTTAATTATCAAAAAATTGATTTTATTTTAGAGTTGCGAATCGAAAACTAATAGAAAAAGAAAAAAAGGCCACAAAACTAGAACTGCTCATTCGATGCGCATAATGTGCATATATGATTTCGATTTTTTTTATTGTTTTCATAATAAAGGGGAAAACTTGAAAAATTGCGTATAAAAATAATTTTATGTATTAATTTTTTGAGATTTTTTCAAGAAAATTTTTTAGTAGGATTTTTTCAAGTCAAAATTTTTTTTGGAAATTTCAAACAGGACTGTGGTGAAACCGGACTAATCGAAGCCGGACTATACGAGGTATTGCTGTATGCACAGTCGAATATCATTTTATGAATTAGATACGTTCCATAGAAAACCGTATATAAAAAAATTGCACAAAAAATATTTAACTTACGTTAAAAAATTAGGCATACGTTCCATAATTTTCTAAACCCGCATAAAATCAAAGTAATGAGTTAAAACTATCCGAAAATTGCATAAAAATGTTTATAGAAAATCGAGAAAATATGAATGCCTAACAAATTCCTTTCAAAATCTGAAAGAAATTGATAAGATATTTAGAATGAATTTGGTTTTAAACTTTATTCATTTGATTTTATTGAAAATTAACAATTCTTTTTACATTTTTTCATCAGAATTATTGTCGCTCTCTGACAATATTTGGCACAGTTTGCGAACTGGTGCCAAATCACTTTCATCACTAGAAGAGCTAGTCTCCGCATCAGATATACACGGTAAAGGCTATGACTTTTCAAAAACAATATTTGAATTAACTTCATTCTCGTTCTGTATTGCTTTTTCCCCTCTGACAATGTAATCAGTAATTAAAATTTGCGATGATGATTTTACTAATTTTTTATACAATTCGCGATATCCAGTCATACAGTTCCTCAGCTCACGGTTAATTTGAAGGCTTGTTCAGAATTTGTGTCATAACAAGAAAATGATTTTCTAATTTATTGCAAAGGTTAAGACTTTCTCGAATTATTTTTGTAGTAAGAAAGACTGATTTTTCTTCCGAATCAATATTGCTTTAAGGATTTTCGACGATATTTAAATTTATAATAATAATATCATGTCACTTAAGACATTATCCACAAGCAATTCGTCGACATCATTCTGACTAAAGATATCAAAATCTTTTTCATCAATTTTATGTGCCAAAGTAATGATTTAATCTGATAATGTCGATGTTTGAATGGTTGAATTGTTTGCAACAATTCATAATTTGCATGAAATATGTATTGCATAAAAAAGATTAGCTTAAAAGAGACTCGACTGTGTGTGTGTATGGTATGTGTGTGAATATATATATATATATATATATATATATATATATATATATATATATATATATATATATATATATATATATATACGATATGTATATATATATATATATATATATATATATATATATATATATATATATATGTACTCGTCCTTCAATTTACGCGGGACTTTTCTTACGCGAGTTTTTTTACGCGGAAAATTATACCTCTATATACGTGGACCTTTTTTTACGCGGTATTGATTTACGCGACACTTTTTATATATGGTCAGATTGATTTCATTTTATATAATTTTTCATGGAATTTATTAAATATCAGAGTGACGCAAATTCTTATTTGAACGTATAAAAGCACGATATAGATATATAAAAAGTTGATTGTTTTGAATTACAGTAGCGATAGTTACACCGAATGAAATTTATCTACTTTTGTCTTCTAAAACGTCATTATTTTTTTGTTAAGCTATGTGAAATAAATACGTGTTTCTACAACTTTACTAGTTTTTATTTCCAATATTTTTTCTATTGTACTGACAGACTCAATGTACACGATTTTCATTCGCGTAAAACAAATCCACGTGGAACTGATACTCCGCGTAAATTGAGGGACGGGTGTATATGTATATGGGGTTAGGGATAAAGACCTTTTACAAATTGAAGCGAAATTGAAACATTTTTTTAAAATTATTTATAATCGTTTATTAAACCCAATATTTTACATTTTGACCTATGAACTTTTGACATTTTTTTAGTGGAGTAATTATTTCATCAGTATATAATTTCTGGAGTTTCTGGGCAAAAAAAAACAGAGAACAGTGGTATTTTGCAGATTTCTATTGAAATCAAGTTGATTTTATTAAGAAAGTTCCGTAATGATCCAAATATATGATAGTCTGATTATACAAGGTCAGGACCATACGGTTGATGCATCAAAACTTTCCAGACAAGCTTTTTCAATTTTTGTTAAGTCTTCAAAAATGTGTGTGGTCTGGCATTGTCTTTCTATTCGCTAATTCCGAATACCTTTCCTGATTCGATCACTTCAATTGTAATTATTGTTGACTGTTCAGTGTAGATCATTTTGCATGGCGGCAGCAACTTATAGTAGACGATTTCTTTTCAATCACACCAGACACACAGCATTACCTTTTTAGGCGTCAATCCAGGTATTGCAATCGTTTGTGGTGCCTCATTTCATTTTGACCATGATTTTTTTAAACATTATTGTCATATGTTATCCACTTTTAACACTAGAACTACCAAGAGCGTCATTTTGACGATTTTCAAATTTCGTGCTTAAAAATTTCGATATGGTTTATGTATTGTTCTAGAATTTTATGACGACTTTTAATGAAATATAAGAACAGTTAAATATTCCTATTCAATTTCCACTTAGCTACTTTAACTTCCATAATTAGTATGACCTATACCTATTTCTACCAAGACACGTCAAATTGACGAAATTAGCAATCTCAAAATTTATATTCAAGTGAATGTAAATACGTATTGATGTCCATCCTTGCATACACATATATCGCTTTCAGACATTTCCTGGAAAAATTTTAGGTACATTTTTCATATGAAAAATGTATTATTGAATGATCCAAAGTGTTCGGCAGCCGTTATAACGGGATCTATTTTGTTCGGATTATGATTCGGTTTAGTACTAAACGCTCTAACTGGTGAATGTAATCAGGTTGCAATCATTATCAGTTGTACTTCTAATGTGATAAACTTCTTGGTTGAAATTCCCCAAAATAGCCACAAACGCAGTAAGCGATTGTGAATATGTTCAGATACTGAATCGGATAGCCGAACAGAAACCGAACCAAGACAGCAAAAAGACATTGCTGTTGACGGTACTGAATGGGAAGAATTAGGGAATGGCTGTGTTGGCAGATTGCCATTACGTACTATATTCAAGGATACTTCGGGCCCAACTGGTTATGCGAAGCGAAACATTATGCTTGGTAATGTTAGTAGTGTATTTCGGCTTATAATTGATAATAGAATTATGAGCCACATAAAAGCTTGCACGGAGCTACAGGCCAGAAACATTTTACAGAACGACTGGAAAATTACTATGGACGAATTATATGCTTTTATAGCCATTTTGTATGCTCGAGGAGCCTAAGAAGCAAGAAGCATGAAGTTATCGTATTTGTGGTCCAAAAAATGGGGACCTTCTTTCTTTGCCGAAACTATGAGTAGAAACAGATTTTCGGAAATTATGAGATTCATTCGTTTCGACAAAAAAAGCGAGAGGAGTGTTCGCTTACGAACTGATAAATATGTTTGTGGCAAGTGTTCATCACAGATAATATGTATTTGTAAAATATGTGATTCATAGTTATTCCATACATATCAAATGTGCTATAATATAAATGCAAATAGAAAGTGTTTTTGTTTGTTTTTTTGTATTAATAATTAATGAATTATTATATTAAGTGTTGTTTTTGTTAAATTATATTCTTTTATTTACATAAACTAAGTGAAAAGTTAAAATGAAAGCCATGATCAAAAATACGTCAATTTGACGCGTGCGGTAGAACTAGGTATATATGTAACATCGGTAGTTCTAGTGTTAATCTACCGTTATGAATTTTCTCAGAAATGGCTCGATATCATTCCATTTCAACAGCGATTCACAAATGGAAATTCGGTCCATTATTTTTTTACTATAAAATCATGTGTCATCCAAACATCGGGATTCTTTATATATCCAAACTTAAGTAAATGATTTAAAATGAGTTTATGATCAATATTTAGCTCTCTAATTGCTTACATTTTTGCAAGATACTCTTGTTATTTTATACAATAGGTTGACTAGAAGTGCATTTTTGATTTAAAAGACTCCACCTCGAAATCGACGAAACCAATTCGCTGTTGTTTATCTAGTTAGAGCATCGTTTTCATAAAAAAGATATTTTTTTAGAGCTAGCACAGCGTTTTTACCTTTTTATACTAAAATAATCAATGTGTCGAAAATGTTCCCGATTTCCACTCATCTTCAATAATTGAAATTTTTCACTGAATGTATCAATTTCGTTTAAATCTGCTTTAAAAAATTTTATGAAATGCCACCTTTCAAATGATATATAACACTAAATGTCACAAAATGACGCTTTGTCAAAATCAACCAAACCTCCATCTGTCAATAAGTAGTAAAAATATTTTTTTCGTAACTCAGTATATGAAAATTTAATTTAATTTCAATTGGATTCATACATTTACCTTTTTTAATAAAGTTTATATTTTGTATATCTGAAAACTATTTTCGTGCAAATGAAGTTATAAAATAAAAATTATAGTATTTGCTATTAACTTTGCAACCGAATATATTGTCAGTACAAACAATATTATATTATAATACACACACACACACACACACATATATATATATAAGTTAATTATGTGTATGTTGATTGTGCATAGCGTTTATTAAAAGGCGTTTGTGGCAAAAGATCTGCGCGTCATAAACGCTTTTCTGGTTTAGCCTCCGCTTTCGTTTACACCGAACCGACTATTTCGTCGGTTATTTATTATCCGCTTTTCCTAATTCTTTTTCCGGTACTAATTTTCTCCAGTTATGAAACTGTTTGATTTATTTAAGACGTACAGATATATCTGTATGGAAATGCTTTCTGAGAAAATAACGGTCGGTCGAGATTACTAAATATGTTTGTTATATAATAAGAATGTACCTATATATATATATATATATATATATATATATATATATATATATATATATAGAGAGAGAGAGAGAGAGAGAGAGATAACTTCCGTATAACACGGTCAATGTTTTTAAAAAAATAAGTGTTATGAAAATTCGTGTTATATGAAACAAAGAATTAGTATAAAAACAGGGTTAGGTTCCAGAAATTAAAAAAAATATATATACTATTTTCCATTTACTCGTATAAGTAAGAGCAAAATATTTCACAAATAAATTTCAACCCCAAAAACACAATAGTTTAAAGTGTTCAATAATCACTTATTGTTCACTTATTATTTATAATTATATAGTCTATAATTATATCGGCTAATGCATTTCGATGGCGATGCCATCATCATCAGAGCCTTTCTGTTAAAATCTAGACTATTGTTCGACGTTTTTAAATATATACTAAATTGTGATTTTGTGTCTTTATTCAACCCATCTATAACTGGCGATTGACTGTTTCATTTCATTTTTATAACTTGGTTATTGTCACATTGCTTAATAATTTTTAATTGTTTAGCGGATTTAATTTTTAATGGTTAACCAGGTCCGTTTGAGATGGATTGAATATTGTTTGTATACGTTAGTGTTATGATTTTTTATTTAATTTTTTTGAAAAACTATGTCAGTAGCAAAATATTTGTTATAACAAAAATTGATAGAAAGTACAAGTAACCCTCCTATAACATGGTAGATACATTTTCATAAAATACCTTGTGTGAAACCGTGTTATATGAGACTAGAAGCTAATATTTACTATTTTGTAATTATTTACTATTTTATAATTTTTTGATATATTTTCCATAATAAAAATCGTGTTATCTAATGTTGTAGAAGAGTTTCCGCAATTTTCTTATCGTATTAGAGCGAAATCGTGTTGTAGGATGGTTACCTATATTACATATTAAAATTACAATAAGTGATTATTAAACACTCTATAACCTCTTATGGTGATTGGGTAAAAATTTATTTGTGATAAATATATAAATTAATTTTTTTTAAGATGATTTTATGTAATACTCGTATATTAAAACAGATTGACTTTTGATTATATGTGATTGAAATTTCTATATAAAAATATTCTTTTTTCTAATTGAAATTATTGTTTTTCACAAATGATATATCATTCCTTACATCACAATATAATAAAATGTTCAACAATTACTTATTGTTCATTTGGTTGTTTATAACACCAACATGTTAATACGCATTTCAATAGCGATATCATCATCATCAGAGCATTTTGTTATTAAAAAAAATCAGTCAAATTATTGTGTATATAAAATGAAGATTTATTCGTTCATTTATCACTGAATTTTTGTGTATTTGTAGAGAATAGACTTTTACATGATATTAGAATACGAACCTAAAATAATTTAAATATTTTTACAAAAAAAAAACTTCTGATGAATTTCACTCGGAAAGAATGAAAAGGAAAGCGTTTGTCGACCCGAATACATCTATGTACATTGTGATGATTTGTCACCAAAACTAAATTAGTTAGTTCGATGAACATGAGGAAAAATCTATGGAATTCATTAGCAAAAAAAAAATCTCACCCACATAACGTGTACGTACACACACATGCATTCACACACACACACACGTAGTCCACATAATAGCGCACACAAAACAAACAGCGGGCGGAGTAGATGCGCGCGGTATGTTTAGATCAATCGAAATTCAACAAGTGTAACAAACAGTCGTTTTGCACGGGTGTCGAACCCGCGGCGGCGCGCGGGACGAACGGAACGCACTCACACAGCTGCCCGTTTCACATGTATATGGTAATATGAACGCGGTGCCTATATAAATGGCATATCTGCAGCCCCGGCGGTCGGTCGAACGGGCGGACGGTATGCGTTGCGAGCCGGGATCGACGCGACCGTCGGCGGGGATGGAGGCGAACGCGCGGCGCCCGACATGGCGCCTGGCTCTATCGACAACCAGTTGCGTCTCGTGCTCGTATCGAGGGCCACCGTTTCGACATACGCGCCGATTCGTCGGAATCACGTCGTGCGTTCCTGCTTCGTCTACGTCTCTGTTTTTTTCCCCACATCCCCTACGGATCGTTCCGGTTCTATAGATGAGAATCTCGTACACATTTGTTCGGCAAGTACGTACATTACGACAGGGTAGAACATGTTGTCGGTTAATAGAGTCGATTCGGCACACGCTCGGATAATATCAGTTATTATTAACGTGTAATGAAAACGCGGTCCCGTTTTTTCGTCTCTCGCCTCCGCCTCTTATTTTTCAATACGAAAAAAGAGTCGAGGTCGTACAGAATTCCGTCTATCTGGCACGTACCGTTTGTTTGTACAGAAACGTATGGGGATTGGAATTCGTTATAATATCTCGATTCATGTTTGGTTATGCGATCTCGTTGTTGAATTTTCCGCAGAACGCAGTCTAACAATCGATCTTTACTTATAAATATAGTTTATCGGGCACGGTGCGTACGGATCGAAAGACGTGCTAAATTCATTCTATTTTTAGAGATTTTTTCCGTCGAGAATAATCATATTATATTTTTGGAAAAAATCATAATACAATGAAATGCGAATCATCGTGAAATTATTTAAATGAAATGTAACAGAGTTCACGTACAATGTTTTATCATGGAATTAACACTCTTTTTTATAAAGTTGGTATTATTAAATCTAACAGAAACATCAACAGTTGAAATTTAATTATACAATAGTGCTGTATATGTAGTTTAAATGTAAAAAATACAGATCATAATAAAATTATAAAAGTTTTTAATTTTAAATTGTATAATAAAAAATATATATAAATTATTGTTTAATAGAATTTAATACACTTAATTATTTATTATCATACTGTGTAATATTTTTAGCAATCCTTATTTCAATATAGAAACATGCAACATTTTTTTTATCAAAAGACGTATTTTTCTTAAGTAGAAAAATTCTCAAAAGTATATATATATATATATATATATATATATATATATATATATATATATACGAGGGTCATTTGATGAGTGTGATAAATTTATTTATTGTTTAATTTAATTAATTAATTTACTTTTTCTTACTTTTCTACTATATTTATCGAACGACCCTCGTATATTCACCTTCTGTCCGAAAACTAACAGTATTTTTTTTATTTGTTATTTTGGGACTGTGGCTGATTCACTTTTCATAAATGAATTTTAACCCCAACACTACAATAGTTTAAGTGTTTAATAATCACTTATTGTTCACTTATTATATATAATTATATAGTCTATAATTATATCGGCTAATGAATTTCGATGGCGACGCCATCATCGAGAAAGGTTCTGGCGATGATGGCGTCGCCATCGAAATGCATTAGCCGATATAATTAAAGACTATATAATTATAAATAATAAGTGAACAATAAGTGGTAATTGAACACTTTAAACTATTATGGTGTTGGAGTTTAAATTCATTTGTGTAATGGTATTTTCTTATTTAAACATTTTGTATTTTTTTAAGTTGGTACATTTGTCAATTACATCTGTGTCAAATTTCATGACGCTACGTTAATTATTAAATAATTTATAGGGGTTTTTGATTGACGGTCATTGTTGTTCACGACGCTTTTTACGATTTCGAAATCAGTTGAACAAAGAATTTGCATTAAAATTTGTGTTACGAACCAAATAAACTTTATGTAAACATTAAAAAAGGCATTAAAAATATCAGCACAAATCTATAGATTAATCTATAAGTCAATAAAATCGTATTAGTTGTATAGTAAAAGAATAAATTATTTATATTTTTGGTTTTTTTATATAAGTATTACAGTATCCAGATTATATAATTTTAGAAATATTGATCCATGCAGTTTATTTAAAAATTTATAGACTAAAATCTATAAAATATTTAATTAAGTAATTATTTATTGTCTAATTTCTAGTCACACATAGCTGATATATGTACACTTATGACCAAAATAATAGATACATCAAGTTATTTTTTCAAATATAAATGAAAATATTAATATGTTATTAATTTATTTTTATTTTAAACCACATTGACAAAAACAATTTTTTTCCAAAAAATATAAAATTAAAGATTCATGTCAATATGAAAATAGAGAGGGAAGAAATAATAGGTCATTAGACAAAATAATAGGTACGGTAATAGAAAATTATGAAAATTCACAAAAAGGAAACTTAAACAAGCAAAAGGTTACAAAATTTGTTATCGTTCGAAATTAATAACTTGTTGGGTAATTTGTTGATTTGGAATTGTGGCTGATTCACTTTAACATAAATTAATTTTAACCTCAACACCACAATAGTTTAAAGTGTTTAATAATCACTTATTGTTCACTTATTATTTATAATTATATCGACTGATGCATTTCGATGGCGACGATATCATCATCAGAGCCTTTCTGTTAAAATCTAGTCTAGTTGTTTGACTATATATAAATATATATATATATATATATATATATATATATATATATATATACTAATTTGTGTTTTATATTATTATTCAATTCATCTATAACTGGGGTTGAATCTTTCTTTCCATTTTGTTATCTGGTCCACAAGTATGAAGTGTTTGAATAAGTGATTAAAATATATATATATATATATATATATATATATATATATATATATATATATATAAGTGATTAAATAAGCGATATAAATAAGTGATTGAATAAGGATACAAAACACAAATTAGTATATATATATATATATAAAGTCAGACAATTAGTCAAGATTTTAATAGAAAGGCTCTGACGATGATATCGTTGCCATCGAAATGCATCAGCCAATATATTTATAAATAATAAGTGAACAATAAGTGATTACTGAACACTTGACAGAATTGTGGTGTTGGGGTTAAAATTCATTTGTGTTAAATTGTTGGGTAATCTTTATTTTTTATTACTGCATTGCATCTTCTTAGCATTTAATAAATAAGATTTCTAGATTTTTCTACAGGAATTACACACTATGCAATTTACACTTCTTCCTATAAATGGTTTTGATTTTTGATTTTTTCCACTTCAATTATTTTTTTGATATCGCTCCACAAATTTCCAATCGAGTTTAAGTCTGGCGATTGAGCAGTCCAATCCATAACTGAAATAAAATGAATCCCAAACCACTTTTTAACATTTTTCGAGGTATTTTTGGGGTTGTTATTCTGTTGGAACTTCCAAATTAGTGGAATATTCTCTTCGACATAAGGTAGCATGATATTTTGTAACTAATTCATGTAAATACATTGGATCATTTTTTAAACACAATATAGAGGCCCAACACCATGCTAGAAAAAATAACCTCAAATTATTATATTTCTGCCACCCTGTTTTATTATTTCCTGAGTGTGATATGGTTTCAATTCGATTTTTGGAGCTCGTCTTACGAATGATCAACCACCTGGCCCAAATAAATTAATTTTTATTTTGTCGAAAAATATTTTAGAATATTTTGCTACTTTTTCTGGTCTCCAAATCTTTCTAATTTGCTTGTTTATTAGCAAATTTTATTTTATTTTATATATTTTTTGTGACATAAGGTACTTTACGTAAATTATGACCAAATAAATTAACCTCGTTTAATCATCTACTTACAGTTCTAACTTAATTTTCTTGTAAAATATCTTTTTTCGTTTTAAAATGATCTTTTTTACTTATTAAAATGATTTTCCTGTCAGCTTGAACAGTTGTTTTTCATTTTCTGCCCCTAAATTCGATTTTTTTTATAATTGAAGATATTTGGAACAAAATTTACTAATCGATTAATAATTTTAGTAACATCCCTATAATTCTTTTCCCGTTTTTTTCAAATTTAGTATAATTTTTCTTTCCTCAACAGAACAATGGCTAACTTGACTCATCATAATTTACAATTTTACCACAATAATCACCAACTCGCTTGTTTTCCAATTAATAACACTTATATTATCTTTTTTTAAAAAAAATCGAATACGAATTATTACTTTATTACAAATGAATTTTTATCCCTAACACCACAATGATTATAAAGTGTTCAATAATCACTTATTGTTCACTCATTGTTTATAATTATGTAGTCTGATGCGTATTTCGATGGCGATTGTAAGATTCATATTTTTTATAAAAAAGAAAAGTTAAGATCTAATCATTTTTTAAATAAAGCATCAAATAGATTCTAAAATGGAAATAAAAAAAATAACAACACTCTTTGTAACAATCATTCATACTAGTTATTCAGATTATGACTGTCTGTAGTTCTAAAAAAATAGTTTATTCAAACAATCTAGCTTTATTCTACGCTCATATTTATACAAAGCATTCCTCTCGACAACGAATACCAACAGATCAAAAAGCTAATTTGGAAAATGCATGTCGTTAGACAAACAGGTTATTATCGCGCTTCGGTGGAGTTTATGGAGATTGAGGGAAAAACAACCTCTCTTATTAGGTCACAAGCGTACTCAGACACAAAAAAATCAGTTTGTTATCTTATATTCCTCACAAATGTTTCAAACTCTAACAGCATCAATTCTAGACGAACACGTACTTGACATGTCTGATTCTCTCTGTCATCTTACCCGTAGTGTTTTTTCTCGACGCTCTCTGTTTAAGATCAGAAAGCTGTTCTATAGTTCTTTATAAATTTTTCTCGTTTGAACGTCAATAGAACTGACCTATTTTTCAGCATTTTCTTGTCGTCTTTTTCTATTTGGTGTATATATATATATACATATATCAAATACACACACACACACATAGTTGATTATGAAAGTCGTAGTAGTTCTTTACTCTCGAGAAGTTCACGTGTTGCATATTTTTACGATGTTTGCTTTCTTCTTTTTCCTTTGCATACGAAGTACGCTTGTGCTTTTTACGATGCTACCACTCCGTTATGTATCTAATATTTTATTTAAAACGGACACATTCTTGCAACACAGTGTCTACAATATGTTTTCATCTACTAGCGTCCCGGTTGAAATATTTGAAAAATAAAAATGATTGATACAAGTGTACGAATTTCGTTTTATAATTGGGATACGGTTTCGAGGTTAATAAGTTTTGTTCTTCAGACGCGGATACGCAAAACAAATTGAAATGCAGACATGTTTTATTCATATCGTATCATGAAATTTATATTCCCGTCGTAAATAATATTAAATCTCGCTAGTCGTGTAAAGTTGAAAAGATAAGACGTACTGCTACGATATTTTTGTACGTGGATTTTTATTATAAATACCAAAAGGTGTTTTAATGCCAATCAAAAGAAAACGAGAATCATATGAATTTATATAAATTACAATATATATTTTCATATATAAAGAATTTTTCAATTAAAATGTCAGAACTTTGAGAGTTGATGCCAGCCATGTTTCACTTTTTTAAAGTTCATTTTAACATTTCAAATCAGTATAGTTTGGAAAATTATCATAGAACGTTTAACAGTTCAACAACGCTTAAAAATTGTAAAAACTTATTACAAAAATCAATGCTCAGTTAACATAACACAATCGTCTAAGTCAGGGGTTCCCAACCTTTTTATACCCTAGAGCGCATTTTAAAATATCGGTAGGGTGGCGGGCACCAGCTATTTTTTAATGATATTTATAATTGACCGAGGATAAAAAATAATAAACAAAATTAATTTCAAAATAATAAAATTATTGTGCAAATTACATACACACAAAGAAACGTACATACAAAACGTAATACAAAGTAAACAAAAAACACACATACAAAGAAATCATTTAAAAAAACATAAAAGAAAACATTTAAAAAAAATATCAATCTGTCAATGTGATCTTTGGCATTGCATTTCATTGGCCAGTGCCTCGTAATTAGGAGAGTATGACGATAATCCTGTTAGCAAACAATTATAAAGATGCTCATCGGTGAGTCGAGATCTATATCGTGATTTTATTAAATTCATGTTTGAAAACAACGATTCGCATAAATACGTTGACCCGAAAAACGATTTGATTTTATATGCCGCTTTTTCAAAAATGGGAACCTTTCTTTGTCGACTATGTTCCGTAAGTCCTCTGATATTAAGGATTTTAGCAAAATATCATTCTTAAGGTCCAAAATTTCTAACAATTTCTAAAATTTTTAGTGTTTGTGAAAAAAATTCTGTCGCGGTCGAATAGTGGCGGGCGCACATAAATCGGTCCGCGGGCGCCATGGCGCTCGCGGGCATGGGGTTGGAAATCCCTGGTCTAAGTGAACGTGCCATTTATCGAATTTTAGAAAAATTTGAAAACAATTTTACTTTACATTATACAGCAATGCCTATAAACTATGAAATGCAAGAAGTGAGGCCAATATTGCTTCTGTTTGTGAAAAATTCGAAATAAAGCTGGAGATTATGTTACAATAAATGGAGTGTGTTGCCGAAAGAGGGTTAATGATTTTTTTTTTGAAAATATGTGTTTTTGCTTGAAATTTTTACTATGTATTTTGCACATATCAAAAAAGATTTAATATAATGTGTAAAGCCGTCTGACTATTTTCAGTAAATACAAAAATCACCCATATTCAGGACTGACATAAAAAAATACACATTTAAGTAAGGTTGTTTTCTCTCATTATTAAAAATATTCTTGAAAGTCGCTTTGAAAACGTCAAAAAAAATCGGGAATATTGGAATTTCTTTAAATAATTTTATTTTTACTCTGTGTTTCGTGGATGACCAAATAATCCTGATTAAAAGTAAGGATGATCTAAAGTATATGACAAGCAAATTTATAATATTATATATATATATATATATATATATATATATATATATATATATATATATATATATATATATATGATCCGTTAAAATAGAAAGTGGAATAACTCCATTTTTGGAAAAAATGAGTTAATGACAGTTTTAGGTAGACATAGATGTCCTTTTTTTATATTTATAGTAACACGTCAAGGGTGTATGATACACTCATAAATTAATCAAATGAAATTTTCTGTATAACT
This sequence comes from Neoneuromus ignobilis, assembly GCA_029203775.1. NCBI lineage: Eukaryota > Metazoa > Arthropoda > Insecta > Megaloptera > Corydalidae > Neoneuromus > Neoneuromus ignobilis. Next base: position 1,597,936 of record CP092095.1, on the reverse strand, counting down.
TTATCGCAAAAACGTTAAATTAGAAAGTAAAATCACTCCATTATTCATACATTGAGATAAAGATTGGCATTTAAATTTAACGAAAAATCGAATTTGAAATATTTTTAGTTTTATTATATAAATATTCATAAATAAACAATTATTGTTTATTTATAAATTTTCCAAAAAAATATCATAATTTCAAAATGGAATTTTTTAAAATTCTTGATTTCATCTTTTTTATTAAATATATTTATTTTTAGTTATAATATAATTAAAAATAAATAGATATAAAAATATTAGTTATATTATAACTAAAAATAAATATATTTAATAAAAAAAGATACATTAAAAGTTTTAAAAACTGCATTTTGAAATTTTAATTTTTTTGAAAATTTTTTTTGGAAATTTCTTTAAAAAGTTTTTGAAATAATTTTTGAAAATTTTTTGGAAAATTTATAAATAAACAATAATTGTTTATTTATAATTTTTTACATAATATAACTAAAAATATTTCAAAGTCGATTTTTCGTTTAATTCAAATACAAACCTTTATCTCAATGTATGAATATATGGACTTATTCCGCTAGAAAAAACAAACTGCTTAAATTGTTAAAAATGAAAGTGGAATAACTACATTTGTAGCTAAAAAAATCGGTTATTTTCCCTAACAATTTTATTAATTATTTTTATATAATAAAATTTAACAAGTTTGTAGTTTTAAAAACATAATCTGAATTTAATAACGTTTGCTAATATTTTATAATCTATTCAAATGCAAACCTTTAAATATCTCAATAAATGAATAAATGGAGTTATTCCACTTTCAATTTTAACCTTTCATATATATATATATATATATATATATATATACGAGTATATATATATAAACAAATATTAGACGTACCCATATGTAATGTAGTTTCTTCAAATTTTAAAAACATTGTCATCTACTGACAGTAATTTAACTTAATATAACATAAACTATATTATGGTTAAATATATTGATATTTATTATATATATAGTGTTTATTGTTAAATTTTTAAAAAAATAGGTGAAACCTAAGAATAAAAGAGCACAATGTGGATAACTGATATTTGATGCTTTATGACTTTCGAAAGCATAAAAATGCCACTAATGTCACAAATGCCATTAATACCATTTATCCTGGTGGTTTGGATAGCTGAACATGTCAACGTTGGTTTTAAAAATTTAAGAACGGTGATTTCAATCTTTTTGACGGTATAAAATCTGAAAGACCTGTTGAGTTTGATAGAAATCTATTGTTGGCTGTGTTAAATAATATAACAGGCTGAAATTGAAGCTGATCTGAAATAAACTATCCAGGAATTAGCCACAAAAATTTAACCTTCATGGTTTACAATACAACGGAGTTTAAAACAACTGAACAAAATGCAAAGAGAAGGAATGTGGGTGTCATATCAACTTTCAGTTGAAAACAAAATTCAACGTGTAGCCATCTACAGTGCACTTTTGTTCAGGTTAAGCAGAAATCCTTTTCTTCAACAAATTATTACTGGATATGAAAATATGATTCTATACAGCAATTCACATAAGAAAACCAATGGTGAACAGCAGGACAATCAACTTTGTCCATTTCAAAACCAGGTCTTCATTCTTAAAAAGTGCTACTGTCAGTAGAGTGGGATTTTACAGGAATTATTCACTATCAGGTGCTGAATATATGTGTTCAGCTTGATAGACTAAACATGGCTTTGATTCAAAAACGTTCAAGACTAATTAATCGAAAAGGTGTTATTTTGCAGTATGACAATGCAAGATCTTATAGTGCCAGAATCACCCAAGAAAAAATCAAAAAGTTAGGTTGGAAAGTACTTTCTCATCCACCGTATTCTTCTGATGTTGTGCTGTCAAATTGCCATCTTTTCAGATCTATGGAACATCTTTTCTTGGAAAAAATTTTCCACTGCGACAGCTATTAAAACTGCACTCAGTATATTTTGCTTCAAAACCACCCTCATTTTACAAAAAGAGAACAGAAGGCAGGCAAAAATTTCTGACGGACCGGCGGTTGGGAAACGCTGGTCTAGAAGACGAACTATGAATTGATAATGGCCAATGGAGATTAATTTTCAAATAATGTTATACAACGTTACAAGCAGACATTAATAATAAAAAATTGTTAATAAAATTACGATTGTATAAGAATGTAAAAAAATAATATTCCATAATTATTTAATTTTGATCAACATTTGCTTTTAAGATTGTTATATGACCTTTTGCAAAAAAAAATCAAAGTTGATGGCTTTGTAAGGTTAAATGCGTCGCGGAAATTGCTATTCAATAACCATAACTTTTATATACGAGGTCAGACAATTAAGTGATGTACAAAATTCAAAAATCGAGTATATTTAAAAATTAAGGTACATCGCTGCGATCCCCTTCAAAGTAGTCCCCTCCCGCATCTATACACTTATTCCAGCGAGTTTTCCAGTTTTCGTAACAATTCTGGAACACTTCTTGTGGGACCTCTCCGAGTACCCTCGTCACAGATTCTTGGATATCTTCAACGGAGTCAAAATGTCGACCTTTGACGAATTTTTTCATATGGGGGAATAGGAAAAAGTCGCAGGGTGACATGTCCGGTGAATAGGACGGTTGTGGTAACATTGCGATGCCTTTAGACGCCAAAAACTGAGAGACACTGAACGCACTGTGACAGGGAGCATTGTCGTGATGCAGAACCCAAGTCTTCGCGATCTCTAGACGCACTCTGAGCACCCTTTTTCGTAATTTTTCGAGCACATTGCGGTAAAATACTTGATTTACGGTTTGTCCAGGTGGTACGAACTCTTTGTGAACCACCCCTTTGCTGTCGAAGAAGCAAATCAACATGGTTTTCACTTTGGACTTGCTCATTCTCGCCTTCTTTGGTCTTGGTGCTCCAGGGGACAGCCACTGTTGGCTTTGTCGTTTAGTTTCGGGGTCATATTGAAAGAACCAACTTTCATCACCAGTAATAACTTTTTTTTTTTTTTAGTAATAACTTTCATCACCAGTAATAACCAGTAATAAATTTCTCTGTTCCATTTTCGTGACATGCACTACTCGCGCGTTGTTACAAAACACTAAACAGCTGGCGAAGAAATGATCGTACGAGGGTGGTCAAGGTCTCAATCGAGAGAGTATGGATCTGTTATTACGGTGGCGGAGTTACAGGTTCGCAGTGTTACCACAGGCCGAGAAAAAAATCGGTCGCATTACTTAATTGTCTGACTTCGTATATAAATATATATATATATATATATATATAAGTTATGGCAACTCTATGGTACTGAGATATCGGCTAATCATGTATTATTTAAGCTAACTTATATATAAATTTTATTTTCCAAAAGTAAACATTGTTCATAAATAAAGGTCATCCAAATGTGACTCTTACATTTTTGTTTTATTAAAAAAAAACTAAACACAGTTTTTCTTATATATATTTCTTTTTAATAAAACACAAATCTAGGCGTCATATTTGGATGATATTATTTTTATTATCCGATAATAACTTAACCTCAAAATAAGTTGATAAACACATATATGTGCTCATTGGTAAGATACTCGTACTGTTTTTGTCGAACTCATATTCGAATTCATGTACGATGCTGGTGATTTATATTAAACGCATTTTTGGATTCATAATCCGTAAAAAAATTAAAACAAACAATACTAAAAGTGAATTTAGAATATTTATTAATTATAAATGTAATATAGTTTTGTCATATAATTCGAATAAGATTTTAACATGCGAGTTATCTGTAACATAACTATTTTCTCAAGGCTAGTCCTACGGAATTCGTACAATCATCAAACACCTGTTTATAGATTAAATAATACTTCCATTATAAGTATAAGTATATCACATTATAAAAATACAAATAATCAAAATTATTAATCTTGTATGTAGAAGTTATATGATTCATATATACCACATATAACGTTCTAAAAACAAATCACATAAACATAGCATATATCGGTCACTCACGTGTCGCTATTAAACACTACTTCTATTGTGTTTTATATCAAATTATAAAAATGCAACTTAGCCAATTATTAATCTCATATATAAACAAGATTTCTTAACCGTGAGAAACGGAGGTTTCTTTGTTAAATAAAACATTCCGTGACATCAGTTCTAATCTGAATGTTGAAACAACAACACCAAAATTGAAATTGTAACAACAATTTGAACTCCTCAAAAGTCATTGTTGTTGACTGATAAATTGATTGTTAACAAACACTGTTAAACGTTGTAACTGATCAAAAAAGTAAATAAGTATTATTTTAAAAATTGTGTTCCAATCATTTAAAATAAAACTTGTGAACAATATATTTGAAATGATTATGATTTGAAACTGTCATAATTTTATTAATTAATTTATATGTTCACAATTTAAAACTTATTTTAGATATTTTGTAGCTGATTTAACCAAACAGATACAATATGTCTATAAAATCCGTACCTGCTATTATTATGATTATACGAGAGATATTTGGTTATTAATGATATCAATTTTTTTCTCTCAATTATAAAATTATCGAATAGTTCAGTTTTAAAGATTTCTGTACTTTTGAATCGGAGTGTAAATCATATTTAAACAAATTTGACATTAGATATACCAAGAATTAATATAAAACTATCTATACCAACTAGTCAATTTGACCAGTTGAGCCATTTAGTACCAGTTTTTTGAGCCATTTTTTTACCAGTTGAGCCACTAGTCATTTTGACCAGCAAAAAAAATTGTAATTTCTAATCAATTAGTGTAAGCAGTAATAAATAATAGCTTCTAATAATAAGAAATTATAATTTTCACATAAATATTGAAATTACATGATACGATAAATGGTAGTAATAGATTCCCCTTACTTTATTTTTCATTTTCTTTACCGCAATTTTGAAACTGTTCATTTTGATTGGTTGGTATATCTAGTGTTAAATATATATATATATATATATATATATATATATACATATATATATAAATTAACATTTTATTGATATCAGTACTTACCAGTTTTGTAACATCGGAACGAAGTTTTCACACGAACAAAAACCACTAATTTGTCAAATATAAAAGTTTTTTTATACCACACACACACACACACGTTTTTCAAATATTATAGGTTAGGTTATATTCAACAAACTATTTGAAACGTTTTTTCTTTTTATTTCTATGTAGAATATCACAGTACAGTTATCTACACGTGTTCACATGCATTGAATATATATTAACACCATTTCTTTCTTTCTGTGAATATAGAGAACGGAATGATCGTTGCATTACTGTTGCACTATGTACGTGTTTTATAATCAATGTATTTTATTGAATAACGACAGGGAACGTTGAGATAGATAGAACATAGTCGAGTTTGTACAAAAATAAAATGTACGTAACATATGTATCTGCTCGTTGGATATCTAAAATTTATACAGTGGAAAACACAATCGAGTTTTATGTTTTAGAAAGAATAATTTATTTATAATATGAACTAGTAAATTGAATTTCATTATTAGTACGCTGATTTGTTTTAGTAATCCAATATTTATATTTTAATACTCAAATTAGAAAAATTATTCAATTAATTCGTTTCAATAATAAATGAATATAACGGTATTATTATTTATTATTCTAGATATGTTTCGTTGAAAAATTAATTTCATTGGTTTTATATATATATATATATATATCCGTTATGTTACTATCCGGTTATATGTACCCATTTTTGCCTTTACCTTGAAGCCAATAAATGTCTATGGGAAGGATCGTTTTGCCCAGTCAGATCCCCATTATTTTGAGAATTTCAAGAAGATTTAGGTATTTATAATTTTTTTTTTTATTAAGAAAATATTAATTCAAATGACATATAACTGACATACCCCTCTAATTACTATCCGGGTAAACATGTACCCATAGGTATTTTGTAAAAGGTAGGAATAAATTAAATAAATAAAAAAATAAGTAAATACTACGTTTTAATTATAGGACTTTATTGTATCTTCAAAAAAAAGAATAAGCCGAAAAATGTCATTTTTCGGAAGGTGATGGACAATTTTTACAAACTGAATACGTCGAAGAATGTTCATCACAAATAGGTTTCTGGCATTGTACATATGATTTGCGAGTCTTTCTTCTCCGTTTATGTGGTGCTGCATGACAAATGTAGCAAGAACCAACGACGATTTTATGACCACGTATATCACGTTGAACTGGAGTAGTAGTAGATATAGAAGCAATCGACGCAGAAATAGATGGAGTTTGTATACAAGAGATTGACTTCATTATCATGCACTCGATCGCTAATTTTGTAGACAAATTTCTTGTAATTTGTACATTGAGGAAACGATCTTGAATGATTGGAAGACAAAACTCTTGTCCTAATTGTCTCAAAAATACTCGACGCTGATTTGTCTTTTTCTTGAGCATACAGTTATTTTCGAAATAAATAATATATGCTGCAAGAGCTGCAATGACAACGATATTGAAGAACAATGCAAGTGGCCACCTGTTTGTACGCCTTCCACATTATAGCGTCCTACTAATTTGTCCATAATATCTACACCAGATTTTGTTTGATTATAAAAATGGATTACGTCGGGTTTATTTTTGGGTCCAGTCATTTCGTCGTCGTTATATATCGATGACAAAACTATGACGGTTTTATTTTATTTTTTTAGCATATATGAACATATTGTCACATTATCGTTATAGCCAAATAATGAAGAATTTATTCTTATAGATTTTGTCTGTCATTTCTGCAAAAATATATTTTTTATTACGCTTCAATGTCCCAACGACTGCCAACTTCCCTGATAGTAAATGTCGGACTAACGAGAGGGTTGTAAAAAAATTATCCATGGTAATATTTCAGCCTGATCCTTTGAACGAAGCCACCAACTCTTTTACAACTCGCTCTCCTAAATTTTTTTCTCTACCTGATATTGATTGTCCAGTATAAATTTGATCAGTGAGAGGATAGAAGTTTTCCGCATCACAAACCACCAAATTTATATAATAGACGCCGACAGCTATACAAATTTAGGGCCATAATAATGACATTTTGTAATAGGGTACACGTGTACCCCCGGGTAGTAATCAATGTGAAAAATTTCTGGTAGTAACATAACGGATAAAAGAAACTCATGAAATTAAATTTGAAAACAAACATAGCTTTTATAAATTCTATAAACTACTAATTCTTTATACATGATAATTCAAAACAATTTAAATTTATAAAAAACAAAATAAACTAGAGAAAATACAAAAAATCAATAAAATTCAGTAGAAAAAGTCTGCGTACAGAAAATGAAAATTAAAAATATTATAAAGTAAAATAAACTTTTCAAGTAAATTAATAACTAGTTGGATAGCCTTTTCTTTCAAGAAACTCCTGTAGTCGTTTTGTCATTGAACGTACCAGTTTTGTGGTTTCTTCAGCACTAATCTTATTCCACTCTTCTTCTATAACTACTTCAACATAACTTCTTCCTAACTTTCTTCAACATATCTTTTGAAGTTGTCATGTTGGCGAATTCTCCGTTCGAGCAAATCCCAAATATGCTCTATAGCAGGGTTGGGCAAGACGTAGATTGTGGTCGACTGGTCGACTGCAAGGCCTCTGGAAGTCACTCTCGAAGCTGACGTGAACATTGACAAATTATAGTGATAAATTCATATTTCAATGCATTTTTTGGTTCGACATATTTGTACGAATCAGCATTTTCCTGCATGAATGCGATAAAAACTAAACATAGGTCACAATTATCGGATCTACATTTGGAATCGTGTTTAAGAATTAGTTTAAGTTAATACGAGCTAAATTTTGATAAACTTGCCGAAACTATGCAATACCAAGTGTCATCAAAATAAAAAAAATCTATTTTATTTCTTTTTTTTTTACTTTGTATTTTTTTTTGTAAAATTTGCATCTAATTTTAATACAATTCTAAAACAATAATTTTCTTTTTTTCTCTATATTTTCTTGATTCTTTTTTAAAAATTCAGGACCAGTTCTAGAAAATGATTATTTGCAGGTAATTTAATAGTAGTCATAGTAAAGTGTTTTCGTCAGTTTGTGTTTTATAGAAAAAAAGTTACCAATTCGTAAATATATTCTGAAAAAACGTAGTCACCCTCAGGTAAACTTTCACAAAAAAAGTCACCTCCAACGTCTAAAAATTTAGCCACCACTATAGGATTTTATGCTCTATAAGATTTAAGTCTAGAGATTGGGTAGGTTATTTTTTTCGGTCAAAGAATGACACGTGACACCATCTTACTAAAACCACATCTCTTTCACATCGATGTCATGCAAATTTGGAAACAAATAATTAATTGATCATCGTTCTGTAACTCACACAATTGACGGTAACGTGTTCTCCAGCTTCATTTCAAAAGAAATAAGGTCTAATGATACCACTAGGGTGCAATCCGTACCGTACGGTGAATTTTCTGGATGTAACGGGCTCTCGTAAACCACTTTAGGATTAATATCATTCCAAATGCGGCAATTTTGTTTATTAACGCACCCGTTAAGTCAAAAATAAGCCTCATCATTGAATAAAATTTTGTGGTTTATAAGTTTAACGAGCAGAACATCGATTTTTTAAATAAATTTCTACATCTTGGAAATTTTATGCGAGTGTAAAACGTTTCATAATAATTTGCCAAAGTATACTGAATCCAAATGTCAGTTACAGCGCCAAACTGACAATTTACTTGATAGCTATCCTTATTAAAAATTCTATAGAATCTAAAAAAAATCCCTTTATCATACCTATATATGTATATATATATTAGGTTGGCAAGTATCTCCCTTCCGCTTTTTTTTTTTTTTTTTTTGTACATAGCTGCGAAATTCAAAATACCAGAAGGCGGAAGGGAGATATATATTTATATATATAATATATATATATATATATATATATATATATATATATATATATATATACGAGTATATAAAGGTGATTTTTAAAGTTGAAAGAAACTTTTGATAGGAATTAATTCAAAGCTCTATCACGCTTAAAAAATACCTTATATATATATATTTATGAGAGACGTTCAAAAAGTTCCAAAAAAATGTGAATAAAAACACAGCAAATTGAATTAAGCACTGTATTTTACAACATATGTTTTATTTAAGTTAAAATGTTTTTTTCATATGGTGTCGCCACACTTAAAAGCCCTTCTGGTAGAAATCAGTGCTTGTTGATTCTAGTCACTGCTCTACAAAACGTTTTATTTCATCTATCGACTCCCAGCGAACGTTTTTAAATTTTGTTTTTTAAAAAATGTAAATAAAAATGTCTGATGGGGTTAAATATGGACTATATAGAGAATGTGGTAAAATCTTCAGTATTCACGCAATATTGTCTTGATAACTTTCAATGTGTTATCATGGTGAAACAAGACGCGCTGATGATTTTTTCGGGCCGTGTTTCTTTTAGAGCTACATGCAGTTTTCTTAAAACTGTCCCATAATAACTTGCACTTGCTGTTCTTTGTCCTTCAACAAAATCTATGAGCAATATTCCATCAGAATTCCAGAAAATTGTAGTCATTACCTCAATAGTCAATCTTTCTGCTTTAGCTTTTATGAGAGCACTCGAACTTCTTGGTAACTATTGCTTTGATTGTTGCTTATTTTCGGGATCAAACTAATAAATCTAACTTTTGTCACCCATAACAATCTGTTTAGAAAAACATCAGAATCGGTATCAAATTTATTTAAAAATTGAAACAAACTGTCAGTACGGGATGCCAACTGATCTTCGCGCAACAACTTCGGTACCCATCGCGATGAAAGCTTGCTTAGATTCAGGTTATCCTTTAGAATACTCTGTGCTGATTCTACGGATAAACCTACAGTATAAGCTATCATTTACACTGTTATTAGATTATTATTTTTTGCTAAAATTTCCACAGCACGAATATTTTATTCAGAAATGGAAGTCCATGATTTTTTACTATGACTATCGTCTTTGATGTTCTCTCGACCGTTAATAAAACGATTAATCCATTAATAAAGAGTGATTTTTTTTGTTGCATTAACTCCGTAAACATCTGTGATATCCTCAATAATATCAGTTTTTTCCAACGTAATTCAAATAGGAATTTAACCCTCTTACTGTGGATGGGCCTATCTATCGACCCGGTTAGCTTGTGCGAAAACTACGGAGGGTCGATTTATCGGCCGTATTTTTTTGTTTTGAAAGGCAAAAGAAAAAGGGAAAACAAAAAGCGAAAACAACCCAACTTTGTTTTTATTTTATACCTATAAATATATTAAACCGATATACAAAAAATTACTATTAGCAAGCTTAAATTAAAATCACTAGATTTTTTTTAAAAAAGACCTGCATTTTTGCTGAAAATTGTGCCACATTTTTAGAATAAACATAGACATTTTGGTAAGCAGTAAAAGGGTTAATATCAACGCGCACTTGGATTTTAACCGAATCCATGTTCGCAGTTGCAAGGGTAATTTGAGATTGACATACCACCACGCGTAATTATCGTACAGCATTCGCGAATAACAGATAACACAAATCTAAATAGGTTTACGCTCGCATTAACTAATTATAAATACAGTGTTCTATTTACGAATAATAACCATTTTACGGGAACTTTTTGTACATCCTACGTATGTATATATATATATATATATATATATATATATATATATATATATATATATATATATATATATATATATATATATATATATATATATATATACACGAGAGTCGTTTGATAAGTACGGTATATTTATTTATTGTATAATTTAATTAAATTTTTCAATTTAGTTTTTCTTACTTTTTCACCATATTTATCAAACGACCCTCGTATATATATATATATATATATATATATATATATATATATATATATATATATAAAGTAAGTCAAAATGAAACTCATACAGTATTATGTTCAATAAATTTTTGTATATAAATTTTAAATAAAAAAAAATCCCTTTTATATTTGACTTAAATTGTTTATTAAGGATATTTTTATCATACAAAATTAATAAATCATAAAATAATACTTAAAGACCAAAAAAAATACGAATTCTGAAAAATCATTCAAAAACACATCAAAATGAAAGTCATAAAACTAACAAATTATTTATTAAATCAAAATTTACAATGAATTGAATTATTTTAGTACTTCGTAGAGTAGTTTTTATTAATTTTTATAGCCTTTAAAGATTCGGGATGGATTTCACTAATTTTTCACAATAAGTTAGATTAATTTTTTTCCATTCTTCTAATAATGCTTTTTTAAATCATTTTTATTAATAATAATGTGTGTTCTAATGGCAACTTCTCAGTGATTCCATAGATTTTCAATCACATTTATATCAGGTGATTATGGTAGTGTTTCCAGTACTTTGGGGCAATTATATAACAACCAACTTTGTGTTTTATAATATTTGTGCTTGGAATCGTTGTCCTGATAAAAATTAAATGTTCGTAAAATCCCAAGTTTTTGAGATTTCACTTTCAAATTTTTTCTTAATAGATCAATATGAACATTTTGTTTTATTATGCCATCTATGAAATTAAATTTCCAACCCCTCTCGTAGACATACACCCCCATACCATAACATGACAGCTCTCATGTTTGACTGTAAGACGTAAGTATTTTAAAGACATTTCTGTATTTGGTTTCTGCCATACATTATTTCTCCCATTGGATCCAAATAAATTATATTTGCTTTCGTCTGTAAACAAAACATCTTTTCAATAATCAAAACTCTTAATAACATGTTCCCCAACGAAGCTTAACCTTTTGTTGCGATTAGCTAGATTTATGAAAGTTTTCTTCCTGGCAGTACGAGCTTGAAACCCCTTTTATTTAGCATATTGCAAATTTTTTGAGGGATTGCTTTTTTATTTAGATGCTTTTTAACTTCTAAAGTTAATGTAAGCGCCCTAATTTTCGATTTTTTTGATTTTTTCGTAGAATCCAATGCTAGTCATTGTCATTAAAAAACTTGCAGATACTTTTTTTGATTTTATTATCAACACTTTGACCGTTTTTAAATCTTTTTATTACAGATTGCACTGTAGCGTGGTTTTAATTAACTATTTTTTCAATTTCCAGTAGAGTATTCTATTTTTGTAATGAAAAATTATTAGCATTCGCTCGTTCGTCGATGATTGTTTCCTTTGTCTACTCAAGTGAAAATCCAACTTATATTTTTTACAAAATGATTACAAACGACTTAACTACAGTGTTTTTTTTGTAACCAAAGTGACCAAACACATATTTCAAGAGTATACTTTCTTAACACAGCAGTTTTCAAACGAGAGTAATTCGTTGTGTGAGTTTCATTTTGATGTATTTTTTGTTCATTTTTCAGAAATGGTTACTTTTTCTGGAGTAAAAGTATTAATTAACGATTGAAATTTTCAAATATAATAAAAATAACCCTAATAAAGAACATAAACAAGAGAAATAAAGAAAATTGTTATATTAAAATATATGTGTAAAATTATTGGAAATATAACTCTGTATGAGTTTTACTTTGACACACTGTATATATATATATATATATATATATATATATATATATATATATATATGTATAATATTTTTCTAATGTGATTTTTATTTTTAATTCTCTTATATGTCCAGTGATATTTACGACTCGAATTCAATTATATTTTCATCGATTTCTAATATATAAATACTTATGAAGTACAAAAACATGAAAAATTATACTTATTAGGTAAATTCCTTTAGTGAATTATTAGATCATGGTATACAAATAACCATAATTGTATATAATATGAAAACATATTTAATTAGTTAATAAATATTTGTCGTTGCAAAATGAACGCAAATAGACGATTCGAACATAATTACAATATCGATACAACGTCGTGTAATGTCGTAGTAATATTAATGATAAAATATTCAATCCTATATAAACATTAATCCCTTGTCGTGCGAATACAGGATAAACATCTACTATCATTTTGTAAATACTCTGCTTGTGTATATTTTACATTTTCGTCGTGAAATGCTCTATAAATTAAACAAGGTGCCTGAAAATCGGTTAATATTAACTAAGTAAAATTGACAGGTATGTATTTACTAATATATATACATATATATATATATAATTATTATTTTCCTTATACATATTTTATATATAAGGAACATTAATCTATATTATTTATGTTGAACAGATTTACATTTGCTTACAATTTCAGAATTATCATTGAACGTTATGTATTTAAAAATTGTGATATAATTAAAATAATCGATATAAGTATAAATTAGATGATGATTTTTATTTCAAAAAATTATTACCTAAATAGTGATAAAGTTTTTAAGATAATATTTAGGTAGATACAAACGAATGTCCTGTATAAACTATGGTACTTAATTTTAAATGCATGAGATTCTTAGGAAATCTTTGTTTCACTAACGTAGATAAGAAGTAATATTGCTAAATTTAATATAAAAAATTAAAGAAATATTTGTTGTTTCGGAACTGTGGCTGATTCACTTTTCACAAATTAATTTTAACCCCAACACCACAATAATTTAAAGTGTTCAATAATCACTTATTATTTCACTTATTATTTATAATTGTATAGTCTATAATTATATCGGCTGATGCATTTCGATGACGACGCCATTAATGTCAGACTTTCTCTAGAAATGCTTTGATGATGATGGCATCACCATCTAAATGCATTAGCCGATATAATTATAGACTATATAATTATAAAAAATAAGTGATTATTGAATAGTTTAAATTATTGTGGTGTTGGGGTTAAAATTCATTTGTGTAAATTAAAGAAGTATTTAAAAGACATGACGTCGAAAAACAGTTATATTTAAATAACTACACCTTATGTACAACATATACATACATACATAACATATATATTTATACCTTTTAAAAATTATATTGTATATATATATATATATATATATATATATATATATGTAAATACACAGAAAGAACAATAGGTAGAAAATTCAGACTGAAATGAAGAAGCATTAGGTTGATGAAAATGAATTGTTAAAACACTCTCCAAAAAATTTTTGAAGAGTGTTTTTTTCTAGCAGTAAATATAAAGACATTGACGATGATTATTATAATATACGAGTATATATATATATATATATATATATATATATATATATGTCCAATGGAGTAGTACAGTGTCTTGCTTCTTCGCCTGTCATGGGGGGAGATTGCGTTCGATTCTCAGTTGGGAAATTTCTCATTTTTGGGGGTTAATCATGAAGCTAATAATCTCAACTTGTAAAACATCAATTGTCTAGAAATTTTGATAAGAATGACTCTATTGAGTTGCATTGTCAGAGGTCTTGGCTCTACAAAAGTGCTGTAGTGTCACAAAAAATAAATAAGAAGATATATACGAGGTCAGACAATTAAGTAATGCGACAAAATTCAAAAATCGAGTATATTTAAAAATTAAGGTACATCGCTGCGATCCCCTTCAAAGTAGTCTCCTCCCGCATCTATACACTTATTCCAGCGAGTTTTCCAGTTTTCGTAATAATTCTGGAACACTTCTTGTGGGACCTCTCCGAGTACCCTCGTCACAGATTTTTGGATATCTTCAACGGAGTCAAAATGTCGACCTTTGACGATTTTTTTCATATGGGGGAATAGGAAAAAGTCGCAGGGTGACATGTCCGGTGAATAGGGCGGTTGTGGTAACGTTGCGATGCCTTTAGACGCCAAAAACTGAGAGACACTGAACGCATTGTGACAGGGAGCATTGTCTTGATGCAGAACCCAAGTCTTCGCGATCTCTGGACGCACTCTGAGCACCCTTTTTCGTAATTTTTCGAGCACATTGCGGTAGAATACTTGATTTACGTTTTGTCCAGGTGGTACGAACTCTTTGTGAGACCCCTTTGCTGCGCATTCGTGTCGGTTCGCACTTGAATTGGCCTTCCGCTCCGCGCCTTGTCTTTGACGCTCTCACGGCCTTTTTTAAAATCGGCATGCCACCGAAGTACCTGACTACGACTCAGGGCATCACTACCATACACTTTAAGCACTTTTTCATAAGTTTCTGTCGCGGTTTCGCCGAGTTTTGCACAAAATTTTATCGCGCACCGTTACTCTAAATTTCTCTGTTCCATTTTCGTGACATGCACTATTCGCGCGTTGTTACAAAACACTAAACAGTTGGCGAAGAAATAATCGTACGAGGGTGGTCAAGGTCTCAATCGAGAGAGTAGGGATCTGCTATTACGGTGGCGGAGTTACAGGTTCGCAGTGTTACCACAGGCCGAGAAAAAAAATCGGTCGCATTACTTAATTGTCTGACCTCGTATATATATATATATATATATATATATATATATGTACATACATATCTACGATCAATCAGTTAGGTACTGGCATATATCAAGATCTATTATCCAAAAGATTGCTTGTGATCATTGATAGGTAAGTTTCCTAAATTGTGAATCGCGCATGAGACTGATAACCGATAAATAGAGACTGATAACTGATAACTGATAAATTTCATAAAAAATATAGATGTCACTGAGCTCGGAGAGTATAAAAAATCTAAGATTTACAATAACAGTGATGTTTTGAATCCTTTTTTCTTTTAATTTCTCTTTCGAAATGGAAAGTTATGAGGGAGATTTTCATCCAGTAATGGAAAAAAGGTTAAAGATGCTGATGCTGGGATACGTTCATATTGTAATTACATATATATATATATATATATATATATATATATATATATATATATATATATATGTATATATATATACACAGAGAGAGAGAACGAGAGATCAAGAATCATATGTATTAATCACTCACCGTATTTATTTATTTTATTGATTAATAATTATTTATTAATTACCCAATAAAATCTCATTACCGAACCTAAACTTAAATATATCGGACACTCGTTTTCTTAAAAATTCAATATTGACATTAAAACTGAATTTTCCCAGGGTTATCTACAATAATATATATAAATATAGCTGTATATGTATATATATATATATATATATATATACATGTATATATATATATATATATATATATATATATATATATATATATATATCTATATATATATGTATATATATATATATATATACTTTTCTTCAAAATTGAAAAAATGAAAAACAAATGATAAAGGTGAAACTTCAAGGATCAAAATGATTTATTATTGATAAGACATTAAATTCCAGGGATGATAATATATAAAAATGTGAAATGTAGCTATAAGAAGAATGACTCAAACATCTAAAATACTCTCTCTCTCTCTCTCTCTTTATATATATATATATATATATATATATATATATATATATACATGCATGTATATTATAAATTAGTTTATATTAGTTCATAATTGGACTAAAGCCTTACTGAATGTTACCATTCACTGGTACATGGTTATAACCACTACGTTCACTATATGAGTTAGTGAGAATTTTTTATTTAAAATTTACTTCCTTTGGAAAGTTTCCTTCATCGAAATTAAAGATATCTATTTTTTCTACATTTCTAAATGGTAATATTGTATATATATATATATATATATATATATATATATATATATATATTATTTAATATTTATATATATGTTCATATATTTATTAAATAAGTCTGTTCAACAAATACCAGGAATTTTTTATTTAACACTAGAACTACCGACGTTAAATATATACCTAGTTTTACTGCACTCGTCAAATTGACGTATTTTTGATCATGGCTTTCATTTTAACTTTTCACTTAGTTTATGTAAATAAAAAAATATAATTTAACAAAAACAATACTTAATATAATAATTCATTAATTATTAATACAAAAAAAAACAAACAAAAACACTTTCTATTTCCATTTATATTATAGCACATTTGATATGTATGGAATAACTATGAATCACATATTTTACAAATACATGTTATCTGTGATGAACACTTGCCACAAACATATTTGTCAGTTCGTAAGCGAACACTCCTCTCGCTTTTTTTATCGAAACGAATGAATCCCATAATTTCCGAAAATCTGTTTCTACTCATAGTTTCGACAAAGAAAGAAGGTCCCCATTTTTTGGACCACAAATACGATAACTTCATGTTTCTTGCTTCGTAGGCTCCTCGAGCATACAAAATGGCTATAAAAGCATATAATTCGTCCATAGTAATTTTCCAGTCGTTCTGTAAAATGTTTCTGGCCTGTAGCTCAGTGCAAGCTTTTATGTGGCTCATAATTCTATTATCAATTATAAGCCGAAATACACTACTAACATTACCGAGCATAATGTTTCGCTTCGCATAACCAGTCGGGCCCGAAGTATCCTTGAATATAGTATGTAATGGCAATCTACCAACACGACCGTTCCCTAATTCTTCCCATTCAGTACCGTCGACAGCAATGTCTTTTTGCTGTCTTGGTTCGGTTTCTGTTTGGCTATCCGATTCAGTATCTGAACATATTCGCAATCGCTTACTGCGTTTGTGGCTGTTTTGGGAAATTTCATCTTCACTCCTTGAATCTTCACTTTCATATTGATCTTCTTCACTTTGTTCAATATCTCGTACTTCGATTTCATCCTCAGCTTCTTCAGAGTCTGAAAAATCAGTTTTATTTTCCACGCAAGATATGTCTAAATCATTATTACTTGAATTAGTATCCGAACTGTCTTCATTTATACCAGTGAGTTCTTTGAATTCTTCGAATAATTTTTTGCTTCCTGTAATTCGTTTCATTGTTGCCTAGGATTTACAAGAAATAAATTTGAATTTTTAATAAAAATATGTTCATACTTTTTTCCCAGATTGGACTTTTCACAGATTACACTTTGCACCAAGAACTTTATCACATTAGAAGTATAACTGATAATGATTGTAACCTATTTTTCATATGAAAAATGTACCTAAAATTTTTCCAGGAAATGTCTGAAAGCGATATATGTGTATGCAAGGATGGACATCGATACGTATTTACATTCACTTGAATATAAATTATTATAAATTTTGAGATTGCTAATGTCGTCAATTTGACGTGTCTTGGTATAAATAGGTATAGGTCATACTAATTATGGAAGTTAAAGTAGCTAAGTGGAAATTGAATAGGAATATTTAATTGTTCTTATATTTCATTAAAAGTCGTCATAAAATTCTAGAACAATACATAAATCATATCGAAATTTTTAAGCACGAAATTTAAAAATCGTCAAAATGACGCTCTTGGTAGTTCTAGTGTTAAAAGACGCGAATTAAATCTTATTTTTTTGTTGATTAGTTGGTAATACTGCAATTGAATTTTATGTGAAGTTTGAGCTCGATCTATTAATTAATTTCTTTATATCAGTCAACCGCAGGTACCAAAACTGATTTTTATAATGGACAAAATTGTTAAGCAAAGATTTTTCCTTCAATTTTGTGTTTCGAATGAAAGGTCTTGTGCCGAAATGCTAAAAATGTTTAAAAAAGCATATAGCGATATTTGTATGTTAAAAATACAGGTGTATGAGTGGTATAACACGTTTAAAAGGGGTTGTGAAGTTGTTGAAAACTTTCAGCGATTTTGACGTCCATACATATTAACTATTGAAGAAAACATTGAAAAAGTGAAGGAATTAATGTTTGAAAATCGTAGTGTGACTGAAAGAGAGATTGATCAATATCTTGAAATATATCTTGGTTCCGTTCATATCATTTTAGTTAATAATATAGACATGAAATGGGTTGCAGCACGACAAAAAAAACATAAGGTTTAAAAATAAACATTGAACGTGTAATTCAAGAAATTGGACCATAATTATGTGAAAGAGTGACTAAAAATTGGACTGAACGAATGCATTATGATAAGCAAAGATGTGGTAGTCATATGAGTGAAATCGTGTTTTGTCATTATTGCCAAAAAATATGCTTAAAAATAAAAAAAACTAATTAATTAATATTTTTGTTTTATATCCATTTAAAATTCTGGATCTCTTATTGGAAAACCCTATAGATGGCGCTCAAACTTGACATAAAATTCAATTACAGTATTGCCAAATTATCAACAAAAAATTTAAATTTAATGCGCGTTTTTAACATTTTCACTTCATGTTTTTCCTTAAATTCATATTTTATATATTTAAAAATGTTAAAAGATTTTTGTTGCAATAAGGGCGTGTAAAAAATTATACATAAGATATATTTATTTATAGAATATATATGAAAATACTTGATAAAATATACGATGGAACGAAATATATATTTTTAATTTAAATATGAATAGAGAAAATAAATAAACCGATGTTCTACGATGTTAATTTCAACAAAATTATCGATTCAATACATTGTTCAACAAGAAATGAGTTGCGATTAAATGAAAGTTTCGTGCCTGCTAATATTTACGAATATATTTATCTATGTCGAAACTGACTAGACGACCGATCGTACGAGTGAACAAATAAAATACGACTATAAATATAAAATTCGATTTTGTATCGTTATTTAATAAATGAATTCTATTCCATTAACTGTGAATGTTTATTCCGTGAAATATCTCGAAGCATAAACAATCCGACAGTACGTTTTTATTTATTAATTTCGGATTGACGGGAGAAAAACGTATCCGTTGGTCAATTTCTGAAAATAGCGAGACATTCCCGATGTGTATCTATTTCGTGACGTCTCGTGGGAGGAAGTAAGTCGACGGAAAGCAGTCAGTTATAAAATTGAATAGGCGTGCATGTCCGTCAAATGTCTTACCGGAATCACATTGAATGATACTCAAAGACACACTCATACACACACACACACACACACACATATATATATATATATATATATATACATTGCGTACTGTGACTCTTACTGTGAAACACAATTGTTGATAAATGTTCGGGGTGGAGGCTTGTCCTTTTTTTGTTTTCTTTAGACAGTGGTCTTTTTTCATGATCTGTACGGCGGACATCCTGTCACACACCTGAACGAATGTCAGATGTCAGAGACATGCCGGAGTCGATCTAACGATTTTTCGATTCTGCTAATATCCTTTTAAACTGAACCACAAACATGTAAAGATAAACACATATACATATCACTAAATGTGTGTTTATATATATATATATATATATATATATATATATATATATATATATATATATATATGTATATATATATATATATATAGGGTTTACAAATAAGCGCTCTAGAAATTTAGATCGAAATAAAAAAGTATTTAATTAAATATTTAATGAAAAAGTATTTAATCTTTTTAATTTTTAAGCAAATTCTATGGCATTAATGATGGAACACGATTTCACTCACATGACCACCATGATATAAATGATATGACCTCATAGAACCTCGCTTGACATAGTGCATTCGTTTTGTTCAATTTTTAATCACTGTTTCACATAATTGCAATTCAATTTCATGAATTTACAGATTCAATGTTTATTTTTAATGCTTCTGTTGTTTGTGGTTTATCAGCATAAACTAATGATTTTACATAACTTCACAGAAAATAATTCAATGGAGTTAAATAACAAGATCTTGGTGGCCAATTGATGGTTCCATTTCGTGAGATAACAGCTTAATTAACCACTTGCGCTGGAATGACGTGCTATGCACGTCGACTGCTATCTATACCAAATGCCGATATGACGTACATAGCACGTCGTGTGATCTTTGCTAAGTATAACATCGGATTTCAGTTAGCAAATGTCACACTTTTGTTTTGAAGGGATACAAGTGAGTTTTTGTAGAACTTCATTAATTTTAAATATTTTCATTGAATAATAATCAAGTAACTATAATACACAATATTTTTTTTATTATTATAAAGAACTATTTTATCCAAGAATTATTTTATTTTGATGATAGCGCATCAGAAAATGTACTGGATTTATGCAGACCTTTAGTTGATTTTGGACACACCCTCTTTTAGATAACTGGTATTCGTCATCAAAACTGTATCGGAAATTACATTTGCAAAAAATTATTACTATTGGAACAGTCAGATCTAATAGAAAGAATATGCCAAAAGATCTCGCAGCGACAAAATTTTGTTTTAATTATCTAATGTTATGTTTTCCCACTCCTTTTGAAGTAAGGTTTTAAGTTGTTTCTTGGAGGTAATATGGTGTTGTCGAATTTTTCTCTCTAATAAATCCCAAAAATATTCTAGGGGATTTAGATTGGGAGGTTGTAGTGGTATTTTCAGTGTATGGGGAATATTGTAGAGAGCTCAAAGCTTTACTATATGAACAGTATACTTTGGGTTGTTATTGTTTTAATTTACTGAGGTGTTCCGTGGAATAAAATGAAGAACAAAAGTCTAAATTACAATATATTTACAATTAGAACTATACACACACTTAAATGATATATATACATATACAATACTAATAACTGTGATACTATTCAAGATGATACACTGCTCTCCACTGTTCTCCAACTGATGTCCAACTCTAACTGATATGCAACTGATTCTTATATAAATGATGAATCATTACATTATTTTACTTTATGAATGTCAATGTACTATATATCTAACAGTTATCATGTTAGAAGGAATATTCATTATTCAAACACAATTTTCTAGCATTTTCCTCTAAATTTTGTTTTAAAATATTCAAATATTGGAACTTATTCATGGTTTCGTCGATAAAAACTAAGTTACCAACTCCAGAAGCGGCCATGCGACCCTACCACTACCATGTTCAACAATTTTATGTATATTATTTTCTTGTAGTACTGTATTTTCCTTCCTCCATATAAAAATTTGGGCATCAGAATGATAAATACAGAATTTACTTTCAACCTTGGTCCAAAACTCCTTATTACATTTATTTTTATAATTATTTACAAATTGAAACCTTTTGGTTTGATTCACTTTACATATAGCTGATTTTCTTCTGCAGACGTGGTCGTTATATCCAGCCTTTTTAAAAATTCGCCGTACTGTACAAGAATGTATTTTTTTCCAATATATTTTTCTAACTGTCCTGCGACACAGGACGAGCTTGTTTTAGGCTCTTTCTTAATAATAATAATTATATTACGTTGTTCATGTACTGTAAGTTTGGATGGCCGACCAGTTCTTTGACAATTTTCTAAGCTTCCTGTATTATTAAAGCGTTTTATTATATCACGGACAGTAGTACGACTCTTGGACACTATTTCCAAAATCTCCTTACATGATTTTTTTTGGTGTAAACTTATAGTTATTTCTCTCTTGGATATACAAGATTCTTTTTGTTTGCGTTTCATTTTTGAAATATCTTCGTAAAACTCACTAAATGATGAAAACTGTCAACATAAATTTGATATTGTATGCCATTATCAATAAGTGGTGAATACTTTTGCTCAGCAAAAATGTAACTTACTGTATTTATTTTAACAATTTATACTATATTATTGTTTTTTGTATTTTTTTCTAATTAATGTTATATTTATTATCAATTAAATATTTTTTTTAATTTAACGCCTTTATTGAATTATATCAATAAATTGCTTATGTTACCCATACGGTGAATACTTATGCACGTCATTGTATATATATATATATATATATATATATATATATATATATATATATGTATATATGTATGTATGTTTGTATGTTTGTATGTATGTATGTATGTATGTATGTATATATGTAAGTATTAGACTGAGTTATAAATAAGATTCGATATAGGTAAAATGTAATTGTCGTTCCAAGTATTGCCTGATTACATGTCATGTCAACTAAGTTTTACTAGTGGCTATTCGAAAATTGTTTCTTAATCTCAATTTAAATGCTAAAGTGCAAAGTTTCAAATTTAAATGTGTTTTTGACAGCGCTAAAATTGAGAAATTAATAGTGAGTACACGTTATATTATGTTGTCAAAATATAAACTTGGTAATAACACAATGTCAACAGTGGAAAAATTGTGGTGTGTATGGTATTAGTAGAATGATGTTGAAAAATAGAGCAATTTAAAAATAGTTCACAAAATTTCATCTCAGATTTGTTTTTAGAAAAGAAATTATGGTTAGACTACTTCTTAAACTTTTAGGTAAGTTTTTAATATTTTCATTGATTAAAATTTATAATACACAATGAAATTCGGGTTCCTTATAACCTTAGTGATCGAAATAGGGTATTATTAGAAAAGGTTGATAGTTGTTTTTTTTTTGCATAAAAACGATGTCATTTTGAATAAAATTGTTACAAAAAACGAAAAATATATCACGTATAAAAACGTTGTTCAGAAAAGCAATGATTTGATGAGAATTCTCTGCTTCGACCAGAACCAAAATCCAGTATACACGAAAAAAAATTTTTATTATATTCATAATGGGATCATCAATGTATTATCCTTTTCGTAATTATTGTTGCTTTGGAGTGGATTGCATTTCAACAATGATTTTAGAGCATCTTCATTGAAGTTCTAAGAGCGTCCTGTTCTAAGTTCATCTTTTAATGATTTATCTCCGGAATGAAATTTTCCAAACCAGTTCCTCAATTGCTGATCAATTATGATTCGTTCACCATATACACTGCATATTTTTCACTCGTCTTCGTAGCATTTTTCCCTTGATTAAACTACCATAACGTTACATGGCGAATGTGCATTTTGAATCCTTCCATTTTACAGCTAATAATTTATTATTTGAATATGATTTATAAGCTATTATTGTTTTAACAACACTGAACATTACTCACTTAATTCAAAGCAAAAACCTGTCATATGTAGTTAATCATTAGAATGAGTAGAAAATCATTAAAACTTGCACTCAATACAGAATTTATTTATGACTCAACCTAACATTTACGAAAGCCTTATCTTTCGAATTGTATACTGAGATGGTTTTTTTATCGACAAAATAAATACCGAACAAGCATATATATAATATTAAAATATCACAATAGAACAAAAAATTCGTACTATTCGTCTCTAGTGTTAATAAAAAACAACAATATCTTTATTTATAGATTTCGTTTCGTGTAATGTTTTCTAGAAAGAAAACATATCGAAAAGATTTAAAAGCGTAGGAAATGTATCAATCTTTATTAGTGAACGTCCGTAAGAGGATATTCCGAATAGGAAAAAACAACGATTTCACTACGGAAAATAACAAAAGTAGATGCATTAGAAATGAATCTCCGCGCACAAATAATTCAATATAACTCGACTATATCGACAACTGTTTGTCGTTATTGCGACAACGTGAATAAAAAGAGATAAAAAGTCGAACTTTGTGGACATATTCTCACATATTAAATTATTACTTTTGGACGATATAAAAATATAAGGAAAAGACATTCTGGCCAATTCATGATTTAAACTGTTATTGTTTTGAGGTGTCGACTAGTTGATACTGTGAGAATAATTCGTTTAACCAACCATGTTCTGCTACCATGTGAGAATAATTGAAGTTGTGGGCCCAAGAAAATATAATAATATAACTTCTTTATTTACTATCTTTATTTATTATAACAAGTATTATTAATTACAATACAGAGCAGCACTTCACCATGCTCTCTCTTAATGTGTTCCCTTGGCATTTCTTTGTTGTCTTGAGCAGAGTGACTGACTGTCCACTCTTACTCACACCACACTCTTTTACAATACTATTCTATTAACTTCATCCTGATGCTAATGGTGTTCCAGCTCCGACTCTGATTACTGACCGACTCCCTCGTTACTTCTCTGTAGACTGACTACTCCCTGGAAGGTTTATG
The DNA here is from genome assembly GCA_029203775.1 of Neoneuromus ignobilis. Taxonomy (NCBI): domain Eukaryota; kingdom Metazoa; phylum Arthropoda; class Insecta; order Megaloptera; family Corydalidae; genus Neoneuromus; species Neoneuromus ignobilis. The sequence goes on along the minus strand of CP092095.1, from coordinate 1,573,214 downwards.
CTCCCCTCCACTTGTCTCTTAATAGAATACTTACATACCGACTTACTCGTATGCACCATCTGTTAGTAGCTGAGATTTACTTCTCATATTCTAACACGCCTCCTTAAATCTTTGCTACTACAGTCTTCTTTCATAGTTTATGTTTATACAATTATTTCATTAATTTCTTTATTTTGTTATTTCTTCATTTCTTCTCTATTTCTTTACTTTTTCTATAATCTTCTTTATTTCTTCAATAATCTTTATTTCTTCTTATTTCTTTATTTCTTCTTTATTTCTACTATTTCTTTATTTCTTCTTTATTTCTTAAATTTCTTTAATTCTTAAATTTCGTTCGCCTCCTTTCTTCAATAATCTTTATTTCTTCAATAATCTTTATTTTCTTTAATAATCTTTATTTTCTTTAATAATCTTTATTTTCTTCAATAATCTTTATTTTCTTTAATAATCTTTATTTTCTTTAATAATCTTTATTTTCTTTAATAATCTTTATTTTCTTTAATAATCTTTATTTTCTTTAATAATCTTTATTTTCTTCAATAATCTTTATTTTCTTCAATAATCTTTATTTTCTTCAATAATCTTTATTTTCTTCAATAATCTTTATTTTCTTCAATAATCTTTATTTTCTTCAATAATCTTTATTTTCTTCAATAATCTTTATTTTCTTCAATAATCTTTATTTTCTTCAATAATCTTTATTTTCTTCAATAATCTTTATTTTCTTTAATAATCTTTATTTTCTTTAATAATCTTTATTTCTTCAATACTTCTTTATTTCTTCAATACTCTTTATTTCTTCAATACTTCTTTATTTCTTCAATACTTCTTTATTTCTTCAATACTTCATTATTTCTTCAATACTTCATTATTTCTTCAATACTTCATTATTTCTTCAATACTTCATTATTTCTTCAATACTTCATTATTTCTTCAATACTTCATTATTTATTCAATACTTCTTTATATCTTCAATACTTCTTTATTTCTTTAATACTTCTTTATTTCTTTAATACTTCTTTATTTCTTCAATACTTCTTTATTTCTTCAATACTTCTTTATTTCTTCAATACTTCTTTATTTCTTTAATACTTCTTTATTTCTTCAATACTTCTTTATATCTTCAATAATCTTTATTTTCTTTAATAATCTTTATTTTCTTTAATATTCTTTATTTCTTTATATTTCATTATCCGTCATTATTTCATTATTCTTCACCCTTTCACCATCTCATTATTACATTTATTTCATCATTTTATTATTTAATTATTTAATTTTTTATTATATTCACCATTTTATTATTACTTTTCATTATTACATTTAAATTTCACTTATTTTTATTTTACACTACTTAATTATTTTTATTAAATTTCATTATTACTATTTCATCATTTTATTATTACTTTTATTTCATCATTACATTAATTTCACTTTAATTTTCATTTTACACTACTTTATTATATTTATTAAATTTCATCATTTTATTATTCCATTATTACTATTAAATTTATTCGATAACAAATATCCTTTCGAATATAAACTTATTATCCAAAATATAACATTTTATTTTCAATACAACAATTAACCATTATGAATATAAATTTCAATAATTACCATCGTTTTCAATACCACATTTATTTTCATAATTAATGTCATTCCAAAATATCAACATTGTTCACGAATCAAATATATGTCCATAACGAATATTATTTCAACAACATTAAATTTCTTTCAACAATGAGTACTTTTTAAAACATCAACATTATTTCAATATTATTTATTTAAATACAACAATTATTTCTATTATTAACATTCTTCAAATTATTAAATTTTATTTCACTTATTTTTAACTTTTCTTAAATTAATCAATTATTAACCGTGAACATTTAATTATTATATTTTTTCTATTATTAACATGTGCTTTTAACCTCAAAATCTTGCCATGCGGTTTCTTAACTGCCTCACATTCAAACATGTGCTTTTCTATATCTGCTCGCATCAGCAACTAATTTAATTATTTTCGCTGCACTTTTTATTTTTAATTACACTTTATCACTTTGTACCTTTTATTTTCACAATATTTTTCACTTTTATTTAACTTTATTTTATTTTTAACTTTATTTTAATTATTAAAAAAATCACTTTCTTCTTACCAAGGAATAATCATCCGGTCTGCTATCATGTTTGAATTTTTCGTTTACCGAGGAACCATCCGCACTGTTATCATGTTGGGTTAGCAGAAATCTTGCACTTTTTATTTTAATTATTTTTTTTTACTTTTTCTCGATTAACCATCGGACTGCTATTATGTTTGAATTTTTCGTTTTTTTTACTTTTACTTTTTCTGGATCATAACCATGCTCTGCTACCATGTGAGAATAATTCGTTTAACCAACCATGTTCTGCTACCATGTGAGAATAATTGAAGTTGTGGGCCCAAGAAAATATAATAATATAACTTCTTTATTTACTATCTTTATTTATTATAACAAGTATTATTAATTACAATACAGAGCAGCACTTCACCATGCTCTCTCTTAATGTGTTCCCTTGGCATTTCATTGTTGTCTTGAGCAGAGTGACTGACTGTCCACTCTTACTCACACCACACTCTTTTACAATATATTCTAAACTTCATCCTATAATGGTGTTCCAGCACCGACTCTGATTACTGACCGACTCCTCGTTAAGACTGATTCCTGGAAGGTTTATGCTCCCCTCCATTCTTAATGAATTTAAACTGTTATTGCACCATCTTTAGAGCTGATCGACTTCTCATATTTGATACGATTTTATTTTATAATATTTATTTTATAATATTTATTTTTAAATATTGAGTTGTAAACAAGTAATTACGGTTGTCACTAATAAATGTTTTTAGGTATCATTAAATATATCTAATCTTATTCTAAACTGAAAATTCGATATAAAATTTAACAAGTGACAGTTTAAGCTTGTTTTTGAAAGAAATTTCCCTGCTTTGATATAAAATAGTTTATTTGACAATAAGTTTAGATGGAAAATCAAAACGAATATTATCGTCATATTTTGTTGTATTATTTATATAAAGGAAAAACTCAACGCAAGCTTATAGAAAATTATGTTTTATGCATAGTGGTGATGTCTTAAAAGAACGGCAGTATTAAAATTGGTTTGCTAAATTTCGTTCTGGTGATTTTTTAATTACCCGTTATGTTACTATCCGAATTTTTTTACATTGATTACTACCCGGGGTACACGTGTACTCTATTACAAAATGTCATTATTACGGCCCTAAATGTGTATAGCTGGCGGCGTCTATTATATAAATATGGTGGATTTGTGATATGAAAAACTTCTATCACCTCACTGGTCAAATTTATACTAGACAATCAATATCGGGTAGAGAAAAAAATTTAGGAGAGCGGGTTGTTAAAGAGTTGGTGGCTCCGTTCAAAGGACCAGGCTGAAATATTACCATGGATAATTTTTTTACAACTCTCCCGTTAGTCCGACATTTACTATCATGGAAGTTGACAGTCGTTGGGATATTGAAACCTAATAAAAAATATTTTTCTGCAGAAATGACAAGCAAAATTTCGAAAAATAAATTCGTCATTATTTAGCTATAACGACAACGTGACAATATGTTCATATGTGCTAAAAAAAAATAAAACCGTCATAGTTTTGTAATCGATGCATCACGACGACGCAATGACTGGACTCAAAAATAAACCCGACATATTTCATTTTTACAACAAAACCAAATCCGGTGTAGATATTGTGGACAAATTAGTAGGACACTATAATGTGAGAAGGCGTACGAACAGATGGTCACTTGCATTGTTCTTCAATATCGTTGATTTTGCAGCTCTTGCAGCATATATTATTTATTTTGAAAATAACTGTACGTTCAAGAAAAAGACAAATCAGCGCTAAGTATTTTTAAGACAATTAGGAGAAGAGCTTTGTCTTCCAATCATTCAAAACTGTTCCCTTAATGTACAAATTAGAAGAAACTTGTCTACAAAATTAGCGATCGAGAGCATGCTAATGAAGTCAATCTCTTGCATACAAACTACAACTACTTCTGTGTCGATTGCTTCTACATCTACTACTACTCCAGCTCAATGTGATATACGTGGTCATAAAATCGTCGTTGGTTCTTGCTGCATTTGTCATTCAACACCAGATAAACGGAGAAGAAAGACTCGCAAATCATGTGTACAATGCCAGAAACCTATTTATGATGAACATTCTTCGACGCATTCATTTTTTAAAAATTGTCCATCACTTTCCGAAAAATGACATTTTTCGGCTTATTCTTTTTTTTTTGAAGATACAATAAAGTCCTATAATTAAAACGTAGTATTAACTTATTTTTTTATTTATTTAATTTATTCCTACCTTTTACAAAATACCTATGGGTATACGTGTACTAAGGTAATAATTAGAGGGGTATATCAGTTAAATGTCATTTAAATTAATATTTTTAATAAAAAAAATATAAATACCTAAACCTTCTCGAAATTTCCCAAATAATGGGGATTTGACTGAGCAAAACGATCCTTCCTATAGAAATTTATTGGCTTTAACGCAAAGTCGAAAATGGGTACATGTGTACCCGGGTAGTAAAATAACGGTTAAAGGTGTACATCGCTCTGATCATCCAATCGAAATTGATGGCGATAAAATCAAAGTATTAATTGAAGCAAATCGTAGTAGCATGATTCAAGATATTGCAAATAAATTAAATATTTTAAACACTAGTGTTGAAAATAATTTGAAACAACTCGGTTACGTCAATAAGCTCGATGCTTGAGTACCAAATGAATTTAAAGAAATTCATCTCATCGAGCTCATAAATATCTGCGATTAACTCGTGAAATGTAACGAAAATGATCCATTTTTGAAATGATCGATGAAAAAGGATTATTTACAACAATATTTAGCGAAAAATATCGTGGTTTAAAGCACATCGAAAGCAGATATTCATCAATAGAATATTTTGTTATCAGTTTAGTGAAATTACAAAGGAATTGTGTTTTTTGAACTGTTTTCTAGGAACCGAACGATCAATTCGGATGTGTTCTGTGGACAGTTAACACGTTCGCGAGCGTGAATGCTATCGTATAGCATTCATTTTCATTGTGATGCAGAAAACATGAATGTTATAGCATTCAAATTTGAAAGCCAATTATTATACATTTAATTTTATATTACCTTAATTACTTAATTATTATTCTAACTTTTTAATTAATTGTATATAACTATTAAAATGTAATATTCTGACTACTCTTACAAAATATGTCTAATCGAATTTTGGATATCACAATTAATTTAAAAAAATCGTCTGTCTATTTTTGCAGCTCACTGAAATTTTTACTGTCCGCGAACGTGTTAATCAAATTAAATCCCGTATTGCAACTAATATGTTCAGAATCGGTAAATCACGAAGGTGTTGTGTTTAAGCATGATAATGCAAAATCGCATACATTTTGGGTCATTTGCTAAAAATTACTAGAGCTCGATTGGAATATGGTACCACATCCATCGTACTCATCTGATCTAGCACATTACATTATCAATTATTTTGTTCTTTGCAAAACTCTTTAAAGGGAAAAAGTTTCACCTTAAATCATGCTATGAAAAATTATACTTGGATCAGTTTTTCGCCCAGAAAAATAGAATTTTTTTAGTACGAAATTATGAAAATGTCTGAAAGATGCAAAAAGGTAGTGAAACGAATGGTCAATATATTATCGAATAAAATTATTTCATTTCATGAATTTACTAAAAAAAACGGAAATATTATACTTATTTGCTAATCCCATACTATAAGTTAAACATAACCTACAATTTCAACAAAAACTATTTTTTTATTATTTCTTATGTTAATATAATATTTTTCTTTCGATTTAATTAACAACTACAAACTAGAAATGAAATTACGTTTAAACGTTTTTCTGTTATGACTATGTTTAAGAAACATTCATGATTCTTCTCTTTTCAATATAAAGAAAAATACTTCTATTTGAATTTTATTTTTGTACCGTCTGCTTTTTACGAATTTACTAGCAAATACGTTTCATACAAATTTAAATAAATTGAAGTGGTATACAAGCGAGGTTATAAAATAATACATTTCTCTAGTTGAAAATGTCGGGTACAAAAACGGACAAAGTTACGCATCAACACTATTCTACTTTTTATTTCATTACTAACTTTAGTAGAAGCAATGAGGTATTTATAAAATATTGTACGTAATAAATATTTCTGTGAAAGGCACGTAAAAGTTTTAGATTTATCGATTTAGAGTACACAACAATGGTTGTCAGGGAAAATTTAAAATAAAATAAATATATAAATGAACAGGCAAAACTTTATTGCATATATACATACACACATATATATATATATATATATATAGTAGAGTTTCTCATATGTTAATGTATCAGAAATTAATAAATTGAAGAATTAAACATCTAAAAGGCATTTGTTAAACTCTTAAGAAATATTTATAAAAATGTTACATTCTCCATACAAGTACACGAAAAAACAGTGAAATTGAAAATTATGAAAGGGGTGAGTAGAGAAATGCAAAATTATTTATATCTGCGTTAGAAGAAGTACTTAATAGACTAAATTGAGAATCTAATAGAATAAAAATAAATAAGAGATGTTTAGTAAGTTAAAATTTGATGATGATATTATTATTTTCTCAAACAAGTCCAGCTTGATAAATTCGAAAAAGGAATAGAAGAATTGGATAGAGAAAGTGAACAGATAGATCTTATGGTAAACCTCGACAAGACAAAAATAAAGGTCAATCAATTTTCAGATCAAAGAAGAATCGAACTAAAACAAAAAAAAATAGAAGTTGAAAACTCATTGTCCCTAAAAAAACATTTTTGGATGAAGTGAACAAGAAAGTATAAATGGGATGGTGTTGGTTCGAAAAATATTCACATACTACTCTGTTAAAGAAGTAAGATGATTGTTTGAATAATATACAAAGTATTAGTTGTTTTGGAACTGTGGCTGATTCACTTTACACAAATGAATTTTCACCCCTACACCACAATGTTTTTAAGTGTTCAATAATCACTTATTGTTCACTTGTTTTTTATAATTATATAATTTATAATTACATAATTATATCGGCTGATGCATTTCGATGGCGATGCCATCATTGTCAAAGCCTTTCTATTGTGGTGTAGGGGTGAAAATTCATTTGTGTAAATATACAAAGTATTTATTTATTCATCCAAATTTATTTTGTTTCCTTCAGAGTAATCTCATTCCGTTGCGATACACATACACCAAAGTTTAATCCAATCTTGGAAACATTTTTCATATTTACTTTTTGGAATTTCCATCAGCACCTCTTTCAATTTTTGTTTTAACGATTCGACTGAGTCAAATCGAGTTCCCCGAAGTGTTCTTTTTAATCAACTAAACAGGAAAAAGTCGCATGGTAACATATTTGGAAAATACGGTTCTTATAGAGCCATATTTGTTTAATTTTTGGGGAAAAAGTCACAAATAATGATTACATTTTGAGAAGGTGCGTTTTGCTGACAAACGTTTCAAACCCAAAACGTTACTTAAAATTGCGTCTATTGGGTCTTTCCACACTAGTTAACATGCATACAGTATTCACGGTCCATTACTACTCATCTTACACGCTCTTACCCGAAAACTAATTTTTTTGGGTGGGGGAGTTGGGTGATAAGAGGGTGTGAGACGAGCGATAATGGGCGTGAATACTGTATGCATATTGACTAGTGTGGAAAGGCCCATTGAATTTATTGATATGCCAATATCTTCAGCAAGCTCTCTTGTAGTCAATTGACGATTTCCTATTACTTTGTGTCTAATTCTTTCGATATTTTCTTCGGTTAATGATGTTGATGGACGATTAGAACAAGGTTTATCTTCTATGGTTTCACGATCTTCTCTGAACGGCTTATGCCACTGGAATACAGTTTTTCATGATAAAGATTGATCAATGAATGCTTTTTGCACCATTTCAGTAGCATTAATTTCATTTTTTACATAAAATTGAATGCAACTTTTTGTTTAACAATATTAAACATTTTAAAAATCGAATAAATGCAAAGAGTTGATGTAAATGAACTGCTGTAACTTATAAATTATTTGACATATTAAATTGGAATTAAAAACGAGTATCACTGAAGATTGTGCCAACATGAGAAAAAAAGTTTTTTGAACTACGAATTTCGCGTAGATTAAATTTAAAAAGTCACTTTATTTTTTGAACAGAGAAGTATTATAAAGTTGGATATTCCTTTATGTTTAAAAAGAAGAGTTTCGATCAAAACAACCTATTTGTTCTCATTTATGGTAGTGACACTTGGATTTTGAATGTTTGAATAATTTAGTGGCTTGGGACAACACAGAGAAGTATGGAAAGATGTGTGCTGAGAATTATAAGAATGGGATAATAAAGAAAACAAAAGTTAAAGACATTATAAGCAGAAGTGAAAAGGTTGAAATGGGAAGTGGAAAAATAAACCTTCAAAATATATATCTTCTTTTTTTTTTGGCTGTTAACACTTGATTTACGGCTGTTGATTATATACCTATTTTTACTAAAATGAGTCAATTTGACTCGTACATCAAAATTGAAGTTTTTTGAAAAAACAATTTTAATTTAATTTACATGATTCATTTATTATGAAAAAACTTTATTGAAAACATTTTTTACATATAAACTCTGTTTTTGAAATACATTTTCTGCATACATTTTTATTGCATTTAGCACAAAGGTTCTTACATCTATTTCTATTGCATGATGCTTGAACTTGACAATTCTTCTATACTTCAATATTTTGCATTTTCGACAATGAAATGGAAGTGTTATTGCTTTCATCTCTATAGTCACCTCTTAGTTCTTCAGCCAATTGGAAAATAAAGTCATTTCTTAAAATATTTACTTGGGTGGTTTCTTTATATAAGATCCAAGCATTGATAGCTGCTAAATCTAAGATATTGTAGAAAAATTGAAGAGGCTATCTGCGAGAGTCTGCTTTAACACTATATTTTTGAGCTATTGGGTCAAGTACATTCACATAATACTTGGTACTATTATAAAATGTTATTGTTTTCGGTACACGTTTTCTATTTTTTTCAATTTTTACATTTTTATGGTTTGAGCTTAGTAGTAGAGCTTTTTTTTATTGGGCTTGCTTTTATAAATAGTCAGAGAATAATTTTCCGATTTATAAAGTTTTGTAGAATATCGTGTCATTTTATCTTTCTTAGCTTTCGCAACTTTAAATAATTCATTTCGGTTTGCATAAATAGTGCTAACCGAGGTAGTTTTTTTGCAAGTGAAAGGCTTGTAAAAAGATGTCTGTGGTGATATACTTCGTCCACAACCTAAATATATCTCTGCAAGCTTATACACAACAAATTCTCTCAAGGGAATATTCGATCCTCGAGTTTTATCTTTGCCTAAGTATGGAAAACCATTTATAAGATATTTACTTCTAACATCGGATGCTAGCCAAAATTTGTCTGGTTTATTTGACATGTATTGAGTAAATCGGCACCTAGCTTTAGTTGGGAACAATTTTTCATCGACTGTAATGTTTGTGTCAGGTTTATAACAAGCTTGGCTATTCTCAATAAATTTGTTCCATATTTTGAAATCAAATTAAATTTGTCTGTTTTCAATCTTTTACTGCGTTCATTTTTTTTATCGAAACGATTGAACCGAAGTATTTCTATAAATTTATCTTTAGATATTTATGAAAAAACCGGGTCCCCACTTCTTAGATCACAAATATGAACACTTTAAATTTTTTGCCTTATTTGCTCCTCTAGCATACGAAATTGCTACAAAGGCCCATAATTGCGATTTTGTTACTGTCTATTCCTTTTTCAAAACTTTATGAGCTTCAAGTTCTGTGCATGATTTTATATTTTTCGTCATACCTTCGTCGATTATCAAGTTAAAAGCGCTACTTACAGTACTAAGCATAATAGTCCTTTTAGCATAGACAGTTGGACCTGAGACGTCTTTGAATAAGGTATAACCCAGTGATCTACATGAATCTCCACCTTATTTCAGTGTTTCCCATAAAGTTCCATTAGCAGTTCTTTCGGTTGAAATTTCTCCATTATCAGATGTATCAGGAGCGTCTAATTCACTTTCGGTTTCAAAGTCAAAAAGAATAGTGACTCTTTTTCTATATAACGAATATCTTCATCCTCACTGCTCGAAAATTAAATTCTATTTGCTTCTTTCTCTATTTCATCTTCGTTTTCACATAGTTCCGTGTCAGCTGCATCAGATTCTTTATCTGATTGATCTTCTTTTATTTGGAACAGTTTTTTTTAAAAATTCGACATTTTTCTGATTTTTCCCCATAAGAGCAACTCTACATAATTAGAGGTGAAATAAATATTTATTGAAATACCAACAATATTACTCCAACAATATCAAAATAATCAAACTCCAACAATATTATTTCACTGAAAATATACTGTTCACACACGATGTACAAATCGAAATGATAAATTTTGTATGCAACTAACTAAATAAATTGACAAGATTGAACACGAAACCTTACGCATTAGTTGTTTTTAGGATTCTTATACGAAATTTCTTTATACAAGACATAAATTTCATGTGTAATTATAAAATCATTTAATGAGTCAATTTGACTCACTACTATAAAATAGGTATACCACATTCGAAAACACGAAATTAAGGGGTGGGCGGAGTGAATAAATTAATATTTGTATATATGTCATTATTTAATTAAAAACCAACATATGTTTTTAAAAAATAATATTTAAGTTTTCTATATATATATATAGCAATAAAATATTAAATGAATCAAATTGACTCGCTCCGTAAATTTAATGTTAAACATAATTATAATTTTATTCATATTTATTTTTAATTCAACTCTTCTGCTTTTCTTTTAAAGTATTTCAAGTATCATTTTCAGTTCTTCTGAGTTTCCTTTTATAATTAATATGTTGGCTGTAAGTCATCGATGTGATATATATATATATATATATATATATATATATATATATATATATATATATATATAGTCACCAATTATTTTTAAAGTTTAATTTTTTCATTACATACTCTTGAACTGAATTCAATAATTTGGAAGATAAATTTTCTTGTCTGACCATTTTTAATTGAATTTTGTCTGAAAGCTCTTCATATTGGATTTGTGCTGTTATGTTTTTATTTTTATACATCTCTTCTAGTAGTTCCACATAATCTATATATTACATTACATTCATGTAGGAGAAGTGTGTTCGAACTCCGGTCAAAGATATAGAGAAATTGGGATTCTTTAGCTTTAGTGAAGGAAACCTGCCTAAGAGAGTAAACCTTGAATAGAAAATCCTTACATGGTCAGCGCGGTGAGTGAAACTGAGTATCAATGAATAGTAACATTTATTGAGGTTTTTGCCCACCAATGAGCTGATACAAAAAGCTGAGTAAAATAATGATATAAAATTTGTTGGTCAGTATTATGTATTAATAGGATTATCGAACTGTATACTTTTATTTTTAGAATTTATTAAATCGAAACTTCAAGTATAAAAAGTCGTGTTTTTATTTTACAGGGAATTTTCTTTAAGATCATTATTTTAACATCAATGAACTATCATCTCAACACTACAAAATGTTTTAATTGTTTAAGAATTATCCAGATTTTATACTAAAGTGTTCTGAGGATGATGGCCTTGTAATCGAAATGTGCAACAATTTATGAATAATTAAAATGAGTAATAAATAATATTTGAACACTTTTACAAGATCTTATAGTTTTGAATCGATAATTTATTTATATACAACTAAATGTGTCAAAGTTCTAAGTAAATAGTAATAGTAACAGATTATTATTTTTTAAAAGACTTGACTAAACATTATACGAGTATGTTAAATCCTATTTACTTTCTTATTTTTTTAGTACAGCTTTTCGGGATTTTTATATTTATTATTTATATTACTAATGAAGTTGTTAACATTTCAATTGCAATAAATTTTAACACACGATCGCTAAAAATTAAAACTACTTCTTCATTCAGTCAGTTGTACAGGGTCATCTAAATGTGACGCTTAGATGTCAGCGCTATATAATGTTTACACGTCATATAATAGGTTGTCAAATATCTCCCTTCCGCCTTTTTGTCTTTTGAATTTCGCGGCTATGTACAAAGCGTTACAGAGCTCGTATCGGGCAACACTATACATCATTTGAAAGGTCTTTACATAACCTACAAAACGACGCTATGCATGATTAGTTTGGATACTGCGTTCAAAAGTTATAGACGTGTAAACATGGAGTTCACTAACGCCGAAGTTCGCGCTATTTTGAAGTTTTCCTTCGTTAAAGGCAAATCCGCTAGAGAAACGTTCCGTGAGATTAATAGTGTTTTGGGGGATGGTACTCTATCACTTCGAACCGCGGAGGAATGGTTTCGACGATTCAGAGCCGGTGAAAACGGGCAAATGGATAAGCCAGCCGGCGGAAGACCTGTGACGACGAATACCGATCAAATCATGGAAATCATCGAGTTAGACCGGCATGTGACATCTCGTGACATCGCCCAGGAGATGGCAGTTAGTTGAACCATTTTAAACCATCTGCAGAAGGCTGGATGAAAAAAAGCTTGATGTTTGGGTGCCGCATGATTTGACGCAAAAAAACCTTCTGGACCTATCAACGTCTGCGATATGCTGCTGAAACGGAACGAACTCGACCCATTTTTGAAGCGGATGGTGACTGGCGACGAAAAATGGATCACATACGACAATATTAAGCGAAAACGGTCGTGGTCGAAGGCCGGTGAATCGTCCCAAACAGTGGCCAAGCCGGGATTGACGGCCAGGAAGGTTTTGCTGTGCGTTTGGTGGGATTGCAAAGGAATCATCCACTATGAGCTGCTCCCATATGGCCAGACGCTTAATTCTACCATCTACTGCGAACAACTGGACCGCTTGAAGCAGGCGATCGACCAGAAGCGTCCAGAATTGGCCAAGAGGAAGGGTGTAGTGTCCCACCAGGACAACGCCAGGCCACGCACATCTTTGGTGACTCGTCAGAATTGGAGCTCGGATGGGAGGTTTGATCGCATCCACCATATAGCCCGGACATAGCGCCTGATTACCACCTGTAACTGTCCATGGCGAACGCCCTTGGTGGTGTAAACAAAAAAAGAGGCTTGTGAAAAGTGGCTGTCCGAGTTCTTCGCAAATAAGGAGGGAGGGTTCTACAAGAGGGGTATTATGAAGTTGCCGTCTAGATGGAACCAGATTATCGAACAAAACGGCGCATATTTGAACTAAATCCGATCACTGTAACACTTTTTATAAAGCATTGAATAAAGAGCAAAAAAGCGGAAGGGAGATACTTGACAACAATAATATTTTCAAATAACATAATAAGTATGTTCGTTTTAATAGAAAGTTACAATTTTAATGTATAGATATTTTTTTTAGTTGGATTATTAAACAACAAACAACATATCCATTGTTTTAAAACAAAATTTTCTTTAATGATGAAGCTCATTTCACAATGGATGGATTCGTTAATAAGCAAAATTGTCGTATCTGGGATGATGTATAACCTCGTGTTATTCATAAAAAATCTCCACACACGCAAAATTACTGTTTGGTATGTATTTTGGGCAAATGGAATCATTGCGCCATTTTTATTCGATGATAATACTGGAAATATTGTTACTGTGAATGCTGAACGATATTAATCAATATTGAATGATTTTTTATGGCCAGAATTGAATGATATTGATTTTCTCGATGTCTATTTTCAGCAAGACGGTGCTATATTTCACACAACTTAAGGAAACCTTCAGTTTTCACGATCAAAATTTCATCAACGTGTAATTTTATGAAATATAGATTTTAATTGGCCTCTAAGATCAGGCGATTTAACACCATTAGATTTTTTGTGAGGTTTTTTAAAAAGTTGAATTTATGCTAACAATCCACAAGCAATTAATGACCTAAAGAACAACATTCGAGTTGCAATTCATGAAATATCCAGCAACATGTCCAAAAGTCATTGAAAATTTTGATAATCAAATTGATGCCTGCAGACGCTGCCGTAGTGAACATTTGAACAATATTCTATTACACATATAACTGCAAAGAATCATATTTTCAACAAAAAAACAGTTTAAAAAAAATTCACATACGAGGTAGTCCCATAAGTACCCGGCCTGACCTAGAGATGGCGGTAGTTGTTTGAAAAATATCACTGTATTAGAAAGTACACAATCTATAAAGCATATGTTTCAAGTTTGAGGACGCCACGTTGTTTAGTATTTGTTTGGCAGCCATCAATATTGAACGTTTTCAATGAATTTGTGAAAATGGAGAAAATTGGTCATCGTTACGAGATACAATACTTTTATTTGAAAGGCCTCAGCCCAACTAATATAAAAGCTGAACTGGATTCTATTGGGTGAGTCTTATTGCAACGTTTGAGCAAATGAAATATCTAAATAGCAAGTTTGGCGAGGAATTACGAGCTCAGACAAGAGCATGCGCAGTGGTCGACCAAATCCGTTATTGAAATGACCAAAATTAATGAATTAAAGTGAAAATCTCACAAAGCGGTCTTGGATGATTTAGCCGCCTCGGATTATTTCTGTTCCTAAACTCGAAAAAATGGCTCAGTGGTCAAAGATTTTCCAACGATGAAAAAGTGATGTCGGATGTTAATGGGTGTTTTGAGAAGCACAGACAGAAGTACTTATTATAAAATGGGTACAGAACTTATTGAACATCGCTGGATTGAAAAAGTGTATAGAGTCTGAAAGGAGACTATGTTGAAAAAGGAAAAAAAACGGCGAATATACTTATTTTTCCAAAAAAATTTTTTCATGTTTTCGTTATTTATGTTGGGTCGGGTACTTTTGCCAGGACCGGATTATTTTCCTCGTAGTTTATTTTGGTGAAAAGAAACATGAAGAAGTGATGTCGGCAGTTTGTAATGACAAGACAGTTCTTTATATAAGAAATTTCAAGGAGAGACTCGCGGATAGATAAGACAGAGAAATTAGAAAATTCGTCTAAATAGAAGAAAGAGGATTGCATTAGATCGGTCAAAATGAAATGTTTTGGAACTGAAAAAGACCTTTGTCCGGCAATGGAGAAAAAAAGGATTTTTTGTTGCTACTGCATATATATAGAGTAGTCAATATTAGAAAGAAGATTAATCATACTTTTAATAAAAAAACAGTTTAAAAAAAACAAATAATTTGTATTTTATTAAAAAGTAACATGTAGGCGCTTTTTTGGATGATCCTATATTTTTTACGTGTTTAACGTCTTTATTCGTCATTTAGAACAATTTTTAATCCAAACGATATGATTTTTTTCATTCGTATATAAAATTCAAAACACCATAATTAATTTAAATTTAATGAAGTGGAAGTACATTTACGACGATCAAATGACATTTTCTCATAACTTGTGAACATTTTGAATGATTTACGTATGTTTGTCATAGATTGAACAATGTAAAATATGAGTACTTCTATTGTAGTAAAGTCGTTTTTAATATTCTATATTAGCTGAACTTTCCACAGAATAAATTTATTATATTTTCAGATTTACGTGTTATTATCAGAATACTGTCATATTTATGTACGGCACTGAAAATGCGAAGAATGCAAAGTATTTCATTTTGTAGCGGCGTCTCTGTACGAGATGAATTATTCGAACATATTTTTTTCATATACATACGTATTCAAATATGTATATATGTATGTATATACATCTATGCTGGCATCCAAGAATGCAAGAGAATATATTTCTAAAAAAAAACTATTGATAATGTTTTTCGATAAAAATTTAATAAGTACACATATAAATTTAATAGGATCGTCTTATATATTTTATATATATATTTATATATATATATATATATATATATATATATATATATATATATATATTTATATGAAATGAATATGAATAAATAATTTTGTTTGGGAATATAATGTAATATGAATGAATATTTTTTTAAAAACGATCATTTAATCGTATTGTTATTTACAATGAGAATAAATATATTAGATTTTAATAATTGTTTCGAGTAATTTTATATTCAAGTGATTTAAAGGTATAGAAAATGATTTTAATAAATATACCATTAAAAGAGATTTTTCTTTCGACATAAACGTATCATTCTTCTCAAAATCATCACATTGTATGAAAGTGTTCGATAATCACTTATTGTTCATTTTGTATGCATTATCGAACAGACACTTCACTAATTATCTACTCCGTACAGATTTTATTTTGAAGTTTATGTAGAGAGTAAATATCAAAGAGCTGTATATATTGTAGTAATGCATGTTATTGTAGAATATCAGAGGAACATTTTCTAACATCGCATTTTCCTCCTATTTAGTTTCTTATCTACTATTTCTTTAGTCATTTTGTAACATAAGAATTGCAATTGTTATATAGAAACTCTGTCCGTTCGTTTCGTTATATGCATCTCGTATTCCTCAGAGAGCATCACTGCGCCTAGGGGTTATTATCGGACAAAGCGTACGGTATTTGTCAACGTACATTGATAATTGATTATTCTTTTGCTGCATGCATACGTTTATAAAAATATCTGTGTTTGACGTTGTAAAAAATTCAAGAAATGTACATATCGTAAGATGGATACTGGTTTAATTTTTATGCATAAAGGGAATACTGAGAAGAAGTATTTTCTGATCAAACAGTTTTCGAAGAATTCTGTAATTTTGAAATGAAAATAATCTGCAAAAAAATCATGATTTATTTATGAGTCAATAAGAATATTAAAATATACATAAATTATAATATTCGATAATAATCTATCGTTTATTTTTTCATAATGCGCATTTTGATATTATGGTGTATATATATATATATATATATATATATATATATATATATATATATATATAGAGAGAGAGAGAGAGAGAAAGTTGAGTTTCTTTTAATGCGGTAGATATATTCCACAAAATACCGCATATAAAAAATTGCACAAAAAGGAATTAACTTACGTTGAAAATTTACGCGTACGTTCCATATTTTTCTAAAATCGTATAAGTCCAAGCAATGAGTTAAAATTAACCTAAAATCATATAAAAAAGTTTATAGAAAATCAAGAAAATTGGAATTACTAATAAATTCCTTCGAAAATTTGTAAGAAATTTATATGAAATTTAAAATAAATTTGTTTTAAAACTTTATTTATTTGATTTTATTAAAAAATAACAATTCTTTTTACAATTTTTTATCAGAATTATTGTAGATATCTGATAATGTTCGGTACTATTTGTGAACTGGTGCCAAATTACTTTCATCACTGGAAGAGATAGTTTCCTCATCAAATCTGCACGATAAAGGCAATGGCTTTTCACAAAGAGATGATCGTGGATTAGTCTTGACTGTATTAGGATATAACATTTTTCTCTTCCAGATAACTTTGAAGGACGCCCACAACGGGGTTTTGATGTTATGATACTGGTAGTTTTTTTTTATCATTCTATAAATTAATGAATGCTATTTTCTTAAAAGTGTTTTAATATTTCGGTAGTTATTTCCTTCTACCTATAATTTTATATTTATTTTTCGTTGAAATACTTATATCCTTCTTTTTAAAATTACATATTTTATTTCCATTTTTAATTATGTTTATTTGTATCACCTATTTAATAAAAACTAAAGTTAAGAATAACAATCTGCATTGTATTTTCAACAATCGCTTAGCTAATTATAATGCTGTAATTAAAAATTCTAAAAATTCTGCAGTTTTTCTCTCACTTTTTCTTGCTAATTATTGGGGGTCGTAGATTTTTTTTCGCTATTACATTAAAATTTTCACTTCAAAATTCATTATGCTGCTGTTGATATAATTAAATAATTTAAAAAATTAAAAAAAATTATTATATTTTCTTAATTTATTGCGAATAAATTTATGATAGATGTGGTGTGCTCAGACTTTTTCTTATAAGTGATATATATATATATATATATATATACCTTGTATATGATATCATCTTAAGACGACATCATTCTATAACGTTTGTAAAAAGCATGTAAATTTATATGGTGTTTTAATGTTTCATTTTGTATAGAAAGAACTAAAATTAGTTATTTTATTTGCTAGAATATAGATTGTAAATGTGTAAATAGATTTATTTACAGCAATATCAATGAAATAATATATGGGTGTTTCGAATTATTCATAATTTTCTATTCGACAGTATCGAAAAATTATAATATAAATTTTTAATTACCATTTGCAATACAAACTCAACTCCGACCTGAATTTATTTCGACTAAATTGACACGAATCGATTAAACATTCAGATTCAATTATCTGCCAAAATATTTTTCAGTTACACAAATCATCGATCCGCCAACATACAATTGAACCATGTCGGTCACCTTCTCCGTCGCTTTTATCTTCTTTAAATATTGTAACAGACGTCGCTCTCACCTCACTTTTGAAGATCATTAACCTACAACGTTCTCTATTCAATAACAAATCATATATCATTCCGAATGTTTTATGTTACACGAAGAAACCGACGAAATAAAGTGAAAGAGAATATTTTTCGGATCATTAAAGAAAGACTGTCAGTGTCACCGGCAATGCGCGAACACATTTTACGCTGAATAATAACCGAACGAAAGAAAAGTGCGCCAAATACGGATGGAAATGAACGGAGAGATACGTTTCGTTCGGCTGCAAAAGGAGAATCCGTAACGGGGACAAAGGTTCATCAATGATTTATATTTCGCAAATAGGGCGGAAGGGTACAGGATATACATACATACACATACATACATATATATATATATATGTATTTTTACACATCCATGTATGTACACACCCAACTCTCACACATACATACATACAAACATTTATATATATATATATATATATATATATATATATATATATATATATTTAAATATACAGTGGCGGCTTTATAATTTAGACACACTCTGTAATTACATACAATAATTCGACACTCACTCTAATTCAACAGAAAATATTTTGTATTATTTTATAATTCAGACATTTTTAATACCAGGCTAAGGATTATGATATTTAGTAATGTTAGTTTAATAGGACTTTTTAAAAAAATTAAATCACAAAACTAACGCATGCAGATATTCAATTCATCTAAAACAGACCTCACAAATCGTTAAATATTTTCGAATACCGTCACAAGTAATAAATAAGTCAATTCAGGTCATTAAAAAAGGTCACAAATCTATGAAAAAGAACATGTTGCAAAAAAAAAAAATAACCGAAAACACTTCATGCTTGCAGACCAGATGACGAAATGAAAAGAAAGATTCAACCCCAAATTGTAGATGGATTGAATAAGGACACAAAACTAAAATTAGTATATGTATATATGAAAAAGTTAGACTAGATTTTAACAGAAAGGCTCTGATAATGATGACGTCGCTATCGAAATGCATCAGCCGATATAATTATAGGTTATAATAATTATAAATAATAAGTGATTATTAAACACTTTAAATTATTGCGGTGTTGGGGTTAAAATTCATTTGTGTAAAAAACTTTCTTTGTCAAAGTTCCTTGTCGATTATGATTTTAACGAGATTTAGTTATTAGATCCATGTCCAACAAAATCACTTTAATATGTCTATTGGCACATTCTGGTCTTTTTTGTTCCAATGTACGATTCAAATTAATTAGTTGTTGTCGGTAGTGATTGGCAGTAATTGTTTGACCAGGTTTCAATATCTCATAGTACACCACACCTTTCTGATTCCACAAATACACAACATAACTTTTTTCTTATGAATATTTAGTTTTTCAGTTGATGTTGATGCTTGGCCTGGATCAACCCATGATTTTTTGCGTTTAGGATTGCGAAAATGAATCCATTTTTCATATCCAGCGATAATTTGAAGCAAAAATGGTTTTCTTTTGAATCCTGTAAGCAATATTTCAGAAGTTGTTTTTCGCCTTTCGATATCTCATTCTTTCAATTTATGAGGAACCCATTTTCCTTCTTTTTAAATTTTTCTATTGCATGCAAATTGTTAGAAATGCTTTGTTGTGTAACACTCAATGCTTCAGCGAGTTGTTTTTGTGTTTGATTGTCATTTTCATCCAATAATGCCTACAATTATTCATCAGCAATTTTTTTTACTGGTTTTCCACACTCTTTATCACTCACATAAAAATCATCACTTTTGAACCAATAAAACCATTTATTAGTTGTTTTGGAACTGTGGCTGATTCAATTTACACAAATGAATTTTCACCCCAACACCACAATAATTTAAAGTGTTCAATAACCACTTATTGTTCACTTATTATTTATAATTAATATAACCTATAATTATATCGATTGATGCATTTCGATGGCGATGCATCAATCGATGTTCTGACGAGATGACATTGTCATCATCGTCAGAACCTTTCTGTTAAAATCTAGACTAACTTTTTTATATATACCTATACTAATTCGTGTTTTGTGTCCTTATTCAATCCATCTACAACTGGGGGTTGTATCTGACTTTTCGTCATCTGGTCTACAAGCCTGAAGTGCTTTCCCTTATTTATTGTCTTTGCAACATGTTCTTTTTCATATATTTGTGACCTTTTTTGATGACATGGATTGATTTATTTATTACTTGTGACGGTACTCGAAAATTTTAACAATTTGTGAGGTCTGTTCTATATGAATTGAATATCTGCATGCATTAGTTTTGTGATTTAATTTTTTAAAACCATTCTCTACACGTTTTTTTGGACAAAGTATGTTTATCATCAGCTTCCATAAGTAATCGATGACTCTCAGCAGCAAATTTCTTTGAAAATAAAGTAATAAAGTTAAACTTCCTGCATATGCTATTTTGTTAGCACAAAATTCGACATTTTCAGTGTATAAAAAATTTGTTGTTTATATTTCTATCACATATGACACATTAAATGTTGAAGATTTTTCACAGCACATCAACTTATAATAGATGGCAGTTGAGTATTTGATCTTAACAGAGTGCTACAGCCATCTATTGTATTTGTGAACGGCGGAATCATACTTGTATACCTAATATTTATATATATATATATATATATATATATATAAATATATGCACACATAAAAGGTGTCCCATCAGAGGGCACAATACAATTTTCAGATAAAATGCATCTTTTTGAAGTGAAAGATGATGTTTTTATTTGATTACAAAGTAGACAAGCTACGATAAATTTTTAAACAAATTGTCCTCCAAATGCCCACGACTCTATTTGTACACTTTTGTCCTTTTGATGAAATTTTGGATAACATTTGCACAGATATACGGCTTAATTTCACTAATTACCCGTTGGATCTCAGCCTTGAGCTCGGGAATTATTTGTGGCTTGTTGACGTAGAACTAAAATTGCACAAAATTCCATAAAAAGAAGTCACACAATCTCAAATTGCACGATCTTGCTGATCAATTGATGTTGGCGTTTCGCGAGATGACATTGTCTGAAAATTTTTTTAACAACAAATCAATTATTTCTTGCGTAGTGTGATAAGTCGCGTAGTCCTGATAGAACCACATGTCATGAAAGTCCATATCAACCAAATAAGGCCACAATAATTCGGTTATCATATTGCGGTAAAGAACGATTTTCACGGTTATTGCATTTTCATAGTCATTTTTGAAAAAATATAGCCCATCACTCCGCCTACCCAAAAACCGCTCCAAATAATGACTCGTTGAGGATATATCGGTCTCTCATGGGTCACTCAAGAATTCTTTACGCCCCAAATACGGCATTTTTTTACAAAGCTATTCGGTTGAAGGTGCACTTCATTATTGAAGATGCTTTACTTTGTAAAATTGTCGTCCTTGTATTGGTTTTTTGAACGAATTGTCGGCACTTTGAATGATCTTCTGGATTGAATTCCCGCGTCAAATGATTTTTCTAGGCATAGAGGTGTACGAGTAGGTCTTGTTAAAATTCACTGCAGAGAATTTCTCTAAATATCCAAATTTTGTGCACGACGTCGAATTGATGTTCCTGGATTTTCAACAACACTTTCATTTATTACGGTGATGTTCTCATTTTCATTTACTACGAGTTCCTTGATTCATAATCGACTCAATTTAACCAAATGTCTTAAATCTTTGAGGCACGGAATTTTAGAAAATAAAAAGACTCATGTTGCACAGAAATTCTATTTTTATAAAATTTTACAAAGTTGGTTTATTTTAATTAGTAAGGAAGTAACAAAAAAAAGTTATTTAAGTTTTTAATTATCGGGTAAGACATAAACAGCTCCTCTGCGCTATATGGAACTATATGTAATCCTCTGTTCTTCAAGTTATTGTAGTAAATCCCGAATAAAAAAATCTTCACCAATCCGCCTGGTTTTTTGAGGTGGTAAAAATATTCCAACATGCATATTTAGGTACTTTTAAAGCCATGCTCCAAAGAGTTAATATGATATACATATATATATATATATATATATATATATATATATATATATATATATATATATATATATATATATATAAATTTTGAGTAAAATAAAGGTAAGAGTTGAATGAGATCGGTGACGAGAAAAAAAGTTAAAATGTTTCGTTAAGATATTTCAGAATCATTAACATTCGATTAAGTTTTCACCCAGCAATGGACAGATATAAGTTATGATGATGATAATAATATAAATAAAGGGTCATTCAAATGCGAACCCTAGATTTGTGTTTTATTAAAAAGAAAATACCACATTTTTCCCTATACACCATCCTGTACACAAGTTTCTTTTCTAGGCGTCACATTTGAATGACCTTATCAAAATAAATAACGTCGTTATACTTCCTTAAATGTTGACAAATTAACATAAACTCTTCGATACTTCTATTAAATATTTCTATTTTACTTCTGTTAGTTATTTATTATTTGTAATTTATGATTTCTGATGGATTTTTTGAAGTGAAACTTCTTTAGCAGCGTTGGGGTAAAATTTTTACATGCACCGGAAATTACGCACCGAATTTACAGTTCCAAAATTCAGGAGAAAAAAGTGGGGAGAAATCTAATATACATTGAGCATAGAGTAAAGGTGTAGTGAGGCCTATCACGCATGTGCGCTGTGTTGAGATATGATTAGTATTGCAAAGTAAATAAGCAGCATGTTGTATTTATTATTTAATTATTGCAACGACAAGATAAAATATGGTACTGTCTTCTTTTCTTTTTTCCATATTATTAATTAGTCAAGATATGCCGGGTTTTTTGAAACTTTTCCCGGCCGATAACAATAGTCAGCAAATCCTATTACTAAACTTACTCAAATTCCAAACCAAGAAACACGGGTTAAGAGATCTCTTCTCAGGCACAGTGTAGTACTTAGCCAATATACATATCCTACATATACTACTCAGGGCCATATCAGCTTCACGTAGGTAAACTTCCAGAAAAAAAAGATATGGTACTACAATTAATGTATTCATGAAGTATTTAGAAAATGTGACAACAAAGGCATTCATATCTTACTTCACTTATCATAAACCAATTGTATCGTTTATACCTACTCAATCACCACCGGAAGAAACAATGGTAAACGAAGAAATTCAAAACGAATAAATTTTCATAATTTTTTATTACTTTACGGCAAAAAAGTTTCATTTCTGGCGTGCGTACATAAGTACACACACCCTTTTTTAATATTTTTTTGTATGTAATTTATCAAGACTTGAAAACATATTTCCTATTTTTTTAATCTCTTGATATTTTTTAAATTAACTACATTATTCATTAGTTTTTAAAGTAGAATTAAAATTTATTGTACTATATCAATCACGTTTAAATATTTTGTAATATATCTGTTCAACTGGTAAAATTAATAAATCCAGTGACAGATTTTACTTTTCTTATTGATTTTTATTCTAATTATATTCCTAAATGATTTTAATAAAGAAGAAAAGGTTTAGCTATTATGAAATGAAGAATATTCTAATATTAATCGAATTTAGAGTGATGAACATAACAATATATATAAAGTATTATTAGTTTCCTATATATATAAAAAAAAAACTTTACGAGACTGATCCAAAACATACAAATAATGAATATTTAACGACCTCTCTTATTGTAGATACATTAATAAATAATCTGTTTTTCGTTCCCATTTTATATACATATATATACATATGTGTATGTATGTGTGTGTGTGTGATGTGCGAGGGACGAGTAAAGATGCTGTGGGCTTTGAACCGCCTAGTCGACAAGCGACATTAAAAACCCTCCGAGTGGCCACTGTCGTGGATTTCGCTTGTCCCTTCGGCGTCCTTGCCACAGTCGACTGAATAAAAACCTAACCCGTATGATCCAGAGATATTCTTCCCGTCGAGGTTTTGTTAATGGTAATGGTTACTATTATGTGTTCTATTCGTTTCGATTTGTTTTCTTCGGACAGACAATTTTTCGAAACGAAACTTTATTTTTAGATGACTTATGTCGATTTAAAAATAATGAATATCGAATGAACAATTATCAAACCTTAACTATATGTTTTATCATTTTCATGTACTGTTCGATAGTTATTGTTCGATCGATTAGAGTTATTAGTTTTTGTTAAAATTACATTTTCGAAAATTGGTATTGTAATAACAAAAAGTAATTATTTGATTTTTAATGCCATTTTGTGATTAATTATTTTACAAATAAATGAATTTTTCATTCATAATTTTATATCACATTTAAATTATTATAAGAAGAAGATGTTTACACTTAATTTGTTACAATATAACTTTTTTTATATTATTTACAAACATGTGTCTGACAATATTTTGGTGTTAAGCAAATTTCAGACTTAAAAATATTTTTAAGTAAAAGAAAAAAACGTGGAAATAACTATCAAATTTGCATTTTGTAAATAATATGGCAAATCAAAATCCAATTTTATTTATAAGAATTGTTAATCATTATATGCTTAACTTGACAAAAATTGTTTTTGTTATTTATTAATGTTAATTTTCTGTAGAAATTATTTTGTAATAAATTCCTTTGCTTGTCTTCAATTGAATTATGAATATAAAAATATCAAATTTTAGAAAATAAAATTTTCTAATAAAGAGGAATGTAAAAATTTGAATCTAAAAAATTGTGAAAACAAATTAAGTGTAATAAGCCTATTGTAGAATTTCTAAAAGTTACTTTCTTTAACGTATTGTGAAAGAAATTTTTCTTCCTAATTAATTAAATTATTCTTCTTCCTAAAGAAGAATGATATAAATTACAATTGTAATGATGACTTATTTCAATAAAAAAGTTAACTCTAAGTGATTAGATAAATAGAAATATACCATTTAGTTTAAAATATTTTCAGTAAATTTTATAAAAAAGTTAACATTTTTAACAAATTAGGTAGATTAAAACGAAAAAAATATATAACAAATTTGCGACAGTTTTTACGAAATTTACTCACTTAAATCTATAGAAAAATTTTGTTATTAAATTTTATACTTTTAACTTTTTAAGAATTTGATGTTTTTCACCTTTAAAAATTTTTGAAAACTTTATATAAAACATTGTGAAATCTTTTTAACAATGATATATATATATATATATATATATATATATACATATCATCAGCCTCTTTTGCCTACTGCTGAAGGATTCCACAAATTTCTTTCATTTAACTAATTTCACACTTTACT